>JAQIVE010003516.1:0-16570 GCA_034698285.1 Sminthurinus bimaculatus | reverse complement strand
TTTGGGAATATTTCCCTTATGCACATACATTTATTCAATGACTTTTTGATTATGCATAAGAAAAAAGTCATGGAGTAAATGCATGTACATAAGGGAAATATTCCCAAACGGAAAGTTTCCATTTGCCTAGTCTTTTGCGCTGGACCCTGTACATTGTACATATAATATGCATATAGTCTTTTAGTTTTAAGGGAATTTGGTGGGCACCAACGATTCACAATTCACCGGTAGCTAT
This sequence comes from Sminthurinus bimaculatus, assembly GCA_034698285.1. Lineage (NCBI taxonomy): Eukaryota > Metazoa > Arthropoda > Collembola > Symphypleona > Katiannidae > Sminthurinus > Sminthurinus bimaculatus. Next base: position 16,335 of record JAQIVE010003516.1, on the reverse strand, counting down.
TACGGTTTTCTATCTTTGGAATCTTTGATCAATCTATACTCACTGTTCACAAAAATAGGAATCTATAGATGTCTAGTAGCCTGATTAAGCTACTCTTTTGGGCAGCATGTCACCAGCAACAATTATTACCACTACTTAAAATTGTTTGGAATGCCGCATTTCAAAGCTAGCAGCTAATGCAAGCATTTTTTACTGCGTTATGACTAATTCAGACTATATGATTTGTAGAAATAAAGTTTTCACACAGGCCTAACTCTTTAGACTACCCTGCACTTGCAAGACCTATTGCATGATATTTAAGCATATTTCAGAATAAAACCTGTGAGATGAGAAATGAGAACTTATGTGTGCATAATCTTGTGCGTATGGAAGGAATTTTTGCCTCGCAAAAATATGGGACGGAGAAATGGAAAACTCAAACGGACAATATTACTATAAATTATAATAATATTTAGGTATACATATATGGTAATAAAATGTATCATACATCGTGATCTGCAATAGAGTCGCCGTAAGTTGACAGTTCTTGTTCACTAGGAGGTGGAGATTCACTGTCGACACTCTTGATTCTCGGAGGCATTGACATAATTCGTCGATGGTTTGCATTCACTGAAGAAGCAGCCACAGATCGACTGATTACGGGATTATTCCTCTGACTAACAACAACATCTCCTCTACTTGTCGGATTTTGATGGGACGAAGAAGGATTTGCAGTTGTAGAAGTTGTCGAGGAATTATGGTGATGCGGGTGTGGATTTTGGTTCGAAATTGAATTATTATTATTAATATTATTATTAGGATTATTTGTAACACTATTGTTTGTCGCATTAGTTGTTGAACTAGTTGTGTTGTGATTAGAAGTATTAATATTACTATTATTATTATTAGAGTAGTTAGCAGTAGAAGTATTATGATTATTGTTGTTGTTTGTGTTGTTGCTGCTACTGATACCGGCGGGGGGAGTTGAAGAACTGGGGTTGCGGAGAGTAAGGGGATGTGGGTGAAAAAGAGTACTACTATCATTTCGTAAATGATGTAGATTGTGTGCGTGATGGTTGTGATTGTGGTGAAGATCATCATCGGCCGAAGCATTGGAACTAGTCGAAGACTCACTTCCAGTCGTCCCTCCGTTTACTTTCCCTTCCTCGGCAAGGGATATCAAGTCGCCTCCGTCATGCCCTGAACCACCGCTCATCATCCTTCCTGGACCCGTGTTTGAACGAGTGAAACCTAGTTTATTTTATTTTGGCATTAGTTACAAACCTCAAGTTTTGATTGAAATATTATTTTTTGAAATTAGTTCAAAGAATTTCATAAGTAATCCATACAGTAAATTTAACAACATCAATCAAAAATAAAATAATAAAAGAATATAATCATCCACCACGTATTACATGTAAGTCACAATTTACAGTAGAAAATATAACTAAATATACTACACATTAATTATTCCTAGACATTGTTACAGTCTGTTCTATTTAATATTCTGCTTTTATCTAAGTGTATTTGTATGGGCTAAATTCCAACATTATCTATTTGTCTAACACAAACTATGGCACAACAAAGGTGTAGGTAATCATCCATGAATAATGGACCATGAACTGCCCCCAATTATTTTACCTTTCTCTCCCTTTCACTTTTCTCTTATTGCAAGGTACAAGCTCTAGTTCAACTTACACAGACGAAAAATCCTAGAAACTGAATCGCACCTATCCATTAGTATTATAGTCATTAACAAAATAATTTGGTATATGCTAAACATGTATTTACTATTTACTGATGAATAACAATTTAATAACCATATGGTAGGCGATGAGATGACTAGATGATCGTTTTATCTATTATCTAATCATTTCAAAACTATATTCCATGTGTGCCAACTAGGAATAATGGTTTCTATGTACGTCCGACTAAATTGTGCATTGAAATAACTGTTTTACTGGTTGGCTTTCTTTTCCTAGATGCCATAGATGTATATCATGAAAAGAAAGGAGAAAGGATAAATTAAAGCCTATAAAATGTCCTTGGGGATGGACGACATACTGATGATTGAAGTAAAATTATGTAAAAGAAGCCAAACAGCTACATACATAGAAAGGCAAACGCAAAGCATGTTTTATTTAATGCCACATTGAAAACGCGGAGCAATAAGCTACAACTGTTATCCTTTTTATTCTTTCTTTTATGAAATCTGAAATGCGTTTTACACATATTTAGAACACCTAATGCATTTGCAATACTTATATAGATTTGCTACAAAAAAAGCACACGAATTAATAGATAATTTAAAAAAACGTTGAATAATTGGATAAAAATTTCATGGGCGCCTACCTTTGTGATGCGGTCTTCGACGACTGCACATGGCGTCTTCCACGTCGCGAATACTACTGACACGGAGCGGCCGAACATTTTGCAGGGTGTGAGGAGTATGATGATGATGCTGGATCACGTGATGAGTATTTTGTTGTAGGTCACTGCCAGGACCGTTGACCATGGTCATAGACGAAGACGAAGGGTGACCTTGTCGATGACTACTATGACCATGTGACGCATTGGAATGACAAGATCCTTGGCCTGGGCTAGCTGTTAAAGGTGTGGACGATTTGACATTCGATGACGACGACAAAGTATTATTTGAGGGCACTGTGGTGGTGGTAGGACAAGAAGAAGAAGAAGCATTGGCATTATTATTAGCACCATGAGGAGGAGCAGGCGAGTTGGGGTGATGAGCTACGGCGTAAGACGAAGAGGAAGTGCCGCCGCCATGACTGGACATACTGTGGTGGTGACTGACATGGGTTTGGTGATAATGATGGTGGTGGGAAGAGGCGGTGGGTGACTGTGATTGTTGCGCACCATGCGGAGGAGGGGTATGGCTGTATGTTTGATGATGATGTTGGGGTTGGTGTTGGAGTTGATGGTGGTGATGTTGATGGGTCATTCTTTTGTCCATAATTGATGATTCCCGCAAGATTGGACTATCACGTACGGTGCTGTAGAGGCCTTCACTCTCGGGTAACTCCTCGTCATCATCGTGGTGATGACTTGGCAGATGTTGGTAGTAACCGCCGCCACTACTACTGCTACTAAAAGTCTGATGACGGGAGTACTCTCCACTCGGATCGTGGTGGTGGTGGTGTTGATTGTACACATGATGTTGGTGGTAATAAGATTGAGTTTGATGGCGTTTTAGATTTAAATCCTCTCCAGCTTCGAAAGGCTCTGATGAAGAGGCCGCATAATCCTCGTCTACAACATAATGTAATGTAAACATCATAAAATTGTTCGGATAATGTACCTTTACTATATTGTGCACTGCACACTATATGCAATATGCATATTATGTGTGCACACTCTACAGGAAAGATCAATAAAGACAGACCGAGAAATAATATTTATATTTTCAACATCATACCATAAAAGTACACGACTCGCATTATATTTTATTTCTCTTTATACACTTCACTCGATAACATGCAAGAATCTGGGGAATCCAATTTTTAGCATTGGTTATAATATATTATTGTGTTAAAAATCTCTGTAATCATCTAAATTCCTACTGCTTGTTCATTGTTTGCCTGGTATGCTAACTACCAATTCAATGCACACATAAAAATTTACTGCATAGATGTATATCGCATGTTATATCTTTTGATTATACATTGTACACTGTACACTGTACCCTCACAACTTTATGCAACTTGATGTGTATGTTGAGCGAAGCATTTTGTGTTGAAAGAGTTTTTAAACTAAATCCAAGGAACGTTGGTTGTACATTGTACAATCATACATATGTAATATGTACATATGGCCGGATAAAGTAGTTTTCCAGTTTTTAAAGATTACAGACATTTCAGACATATACATTATACATCATAGCAGTATAATATGTTTGATAATCTATATAGCAGAATAATAATAGTATAGTATGACACCCTAAAAGAAGTTTCAAAGTACTTCAAGCAACAAAGAAAGAAAAAAACTATTTCGAAAAATTCTTAGATTGCAGAGAAAATCCTTTTTTCTCTACTGATCCAAGATAAAATAACAAAGTAAAAACGTAATAGACAACTTTATAAGGCATGCGTAGATACATGTACAGCATATATGTATGTATGGTTGGATATGCATAGTTGTATTTTTTTTGTGTGTATTACATACAATAAGGACTTCATTTGAATGTATGTAGTGGGAAAAAAATATGTACGCAATAAAATACCTAAACGAGGCATAGAAACTTGTATGTACCTTGTATGTATATTGTCCATTGTCATTACATTGTGTGTTCAGTAGGAGCAAAAGGTATTTAATTCATTGGCTGGGAGAAAGAGCAAGTTACAGTATTGAAGGTTGAAGCAATGTGCTAAATTATGAATTCCCACTTTCCAGCCAATATGTTCCTTACATGCATATGTACTATGTACATTATACATAACTATATCACCTATACTGAACACAGTGCACACATATTAGCAATGTATATACTCGCATGTATAAATTTTACAACTTTCTTTTGTGTGGTCGTAATTCGTAATACACATATGTGCATAATGTACACATACATATACATACCTGTACTACATATGTTTTATATTTTATGGACTACGAGCTATGTATGTGTGTGTATAAATACCTAGAATATAAATCTATCCGTGTTCTATTGTGTACCTCATAATGTCTACTACCGTGTCTAATACGTCCTTTGCAGAATGAATGTGTAAAGTATGTATGTAATATAAAGGGTGCGATTAAAAACCTGATAAGTTTTGGACATTGGCCATGGTATTGTGTAGTTTTTTGCATTTATATATGTAAACGGAATGAAATCGAGTAAGTCCTCCTTCTTCCATGGACAAAGTCCAAGTTCATTTCTGAACCTATACAGTCAAGTATTCTACTGTACTGTACTGTACTGTACTGTATCTATCTAACAAAAGTGTATGCATGCATGTGTACATTGTACATATTATGTCTTATTTCCAATTTCTGTTTTTCTAATGCATTACACGTACTTTGTTCTGTAATATAGGGTAATACATTACTTATTGTTAGAGTAAAGATAAGGTTGATTTAAATTGTATAAAAACGCTGCATTCATTTATTGCCTAATACAGATAAATATCTTTATACGCTGTGGATTCAGAGATTAGAAGTGAAATTAAAAAGAGTATAAAAAAGTTTTGTTTTTTGTCAGACGATAGTGAAATCGAACATGCTGTTTTTCCTCCGACGGTTATAGTATTTTCATAGTACAATATGCTTGTATAACTTTACAGTTTCAACCATGCTTAAGATTTGATACGTATAATAATAACCATAATTATTTTGATGAGTATTGACCGAAAAATATAATGACCAATGACATTATGCAATATTACATCATAGAAAAGAGAGAAAGGGCTTGTCTTATGTTGTTGTAGTTATTACATAATTATAATGGTTAGATCCTTAAAAGAGAAAGTAGAAAGTAGCTGACTTACCAAGTTTACTTCTGTATTGGATCTTGTTTGAGTGAACTGGGACTTGTTTCGCGGCTGGATTCACGCTGCCCACGGCGCCGACTGTGCCTACATTGAGAAACCGCCATTTCTTATTCACGTACACAAAGATGACGAGAAGAAATACGGCAAAGGCAGAGACGAGTGAAAACGTGAGGATTTGAACTGAAATATAGACAGATAGATAAAATAATATTATTTGTTTCATATAATATCATAACGTGACCATGTAGAAATGTATACATATGTAGGTTTTGTTTTCTTTGTTTGTGTATTTCTCCAAATCAATCCACCGGACGTAGTCACATGCGAAAACAAAACAATGACAGAAAGAAAGGAAAACCCCTGTACAAAAACCGGGCAACGAAACAGAATATCGAGAGCAATCAGACTGTGTCAGAATGTCCTGCAGATTGTGGGACAAAGAACAAGGCTGTCCATTGTCCATTATACATATACATCATACTATGTATCTTACATGTAAGCACTACTTCGTTGCAACACGACCTTGCGACTGACTCCACGGTCAATCAGCTAGTCAACTGTAGCTGTACATAATGCATACATATGCGCAAAATATATCATACTGTTTTTCTTATAATAACAACAACAAGAGTAATAATGATGTAACGTAATATACAAAGAAAGAATAACATATTATGCTTAATGGCTAATGATAAAATGTATTGATGGATGTGCAGAAATATGTACGTAAAAAGGTAATAAGGAGCTTCATATATAAAATTACATGGGCTGTGTGTACATACACGATACTCAACATATAAGGTTATGATATATTATGTGTATCTAGATACTTAGGTATAAAAGAAAATAATAGTCATTTGATACATATTCCTTTGTGACTATGTGTATTATACATACTTTGTATTGACAACAAAGTCGCATGTACCACTTAATACATAATTCTTTTATTCCCTCTCCATCATTTTGCTCAGTCACATTCGGCATTTTACAATCTACAAATGTGTGTGTACAGTATAAACATTACCCAATACTCAAATTTCGAAATCGTTGAGCCGGAAAACGTGTGTGTGGTACGAGGATGAAATTCAAATAGAGGAAAAAGAGAAAGCAATGTAAACTCTAATTCCAAGAAAATGTAAATTGAAACCGGTTTAATTCGTACACATGTATGCGTCAAACCTCGACTTTTTCCCGGTGCACTGGGAACTGCATTAAATATTCAGCACGGACATACTGGAGAAGACTGCCATTAGACCGCAAACTGCCATTGTTACAAAATGTGATAGATATTCCTCTCTTAAAACCCTTTTTAGTAATTAAAAGGGACTACAAAAATAAATCCAGTTAAAAACGTAGACCTGAACAACTGTCCACGGAAATCATTTAATTTCCTTTAAAATTTGCAAAGTTCTTACGGACAAACGTTTTAATTTGAAAATTCCATGTCAAAAAATGTAAACAAAACTACATATTTTGAATTTATACTCATTGGATTTAAAACTTTTAAAAAAGGTCAAACATTAGCTGTGCTGTAAAAAATTGAGATAGGTCTCGATTTTCGAAACTTAACATCATACAAATCGGTAATCCCTTTTGGTTTACAGTTTCACAAGCCTTCCATTGAAAGGACCTTTTTTGTTGACGATTTGGAAGAATTCTCGTTCTAAGCTAACATCTCACATTGTAATAAATGTCTGTATTTAATAGAAAAACAGATTTGCAATACAATGTGTATTACGTATACAAAATCTAATAGATTCTTTTACATTGTGCTGGTGTTGGTTCTTTTCGTTTAATGCCAAATTTCAAATGTCAAGCCAATTTCTTTCCCGTAAACTTGGATAAAAAGCTGAGCATTACTCCCTCAGGTTGTATGGAAACTATGCAAAATACATACTTGCAATTTATAATTTGCATATTATATTACGAAGAAAAAAAGATATACACAGTTTGGCAGTATTTTTTTCTCTTCTCCTCTTCTAATTAAAAAAATTCACCTTGGTTTAGATAGCCAAACTTTTGCAATAAAAGGGAAATACAGTCTATAGACTACTCTCTGTTTTTTTAAAAATGAGCACCCAAAATCTACTTTCCCCATGCTAGTAGATGGCGAAAGTAAATTTTCAATGCTCATTTTCAAAAAAACAGAGAATATATACACGGTGTACAGACAGTGTATCGCGCTACATGAATTTCAATACTGTCTGTAGAAGAGTACCTATTTACATTCATTTTTGTGTGTATGTTATAGCTAGTAGGATAATACTATGTGTAGAAGTATATTGAATCTGAATGCGATGCAAATTTGATAGCATGAATATGGAACAAGGAGAGAGGAATGGAGAGAAAGCAGAAGAATGTAAGATAGGGCTCATTTTCTTTCAATAAGTAATATAATATAAATATAAGTTATGGAATCGTATCGTTTACATTGCACAATATTAGTATAATAGCGTATGTTTGCATGTATGTATGAATGATCAATGTGCTCCTTGTGCTGATAGGTACATACAATTCATGGACATGTATAAGTACACTCTAGACTTTATAGCAATAGCATATTCTGTGATTGTGATTCCTATAATTTCAACCCCATTGTCCTTAATATAGTTAATACGAAGGGTAAACGGCGGCTGGTCGCACAAAAACCTATCATTTTATCATTAGCCGACCCTACTTAACCGCATAGACTAGAATGAGCAAAACTATCTATATTACTCTGTCTTATTTTCCTTTGAACCTAACTATTCGTAATTTATAACTTGGGCTTGTACACATCCTTAAATATAATCTAATATAATATAATAGCATAACTGTGTACATTGTTCATGCCTATGTGACTAGTGGTATGGTGTAGTGACCATCTCATCTTTTATTATCCATGCTTTGGCCTATTCTATATTCGGTATCCCTATGGACAATCAAAGTATACGTAAAAATACAGTTTACATACGAAAGGCGACCACATACATATGTGAGTATCTTCAAACTTCCAATGTAGTGTATAATATGAATGTGCTGCATATGGTGTGATTTTTCTTTTAATAATCCAATACAGCCTGCCTACAGTGGAAGAAGCATCAGAAACAAGGGAAAGAATGGGAATGTAATAGAAACTTGAAGAGAATAGAATAGAAAAGAAAGGTTAAGTTTTTTCCCTAAAGGACACTCGATAAAACTCGAGTGCCTTCTCACTATTCTTTCTCATCTGCATTCAAAAATTGCTTTGTCCTAAAGTTTTCGCGTTAGAGAAAAAAAGGAGAAGAAAACCTCTATCAAGTTCTATTATATTTTGTGTTGCGCTGGGTTGAGTTGGTTGTATTGTGTATTATATGTATTATGTATCCTCTCCCATCCATCTAACTAACTAAAAAGTAATAATAATAATATGCTCTCCCACACTCTTACTCTCATCCACATCAACATCACACATCTAATCTGACGCACTGCTTCTCAAAATACTTCTATCATGTACATACCTAGATACATGTGTATTATGTCAGTAAAAAGCTAGTAAAAATCGCATTTCTGCTCCCCGCTTTTCATTTGCTCCTTCTTGTTCTTCTGTTTTGCCCTTGCTTACACTTCTGATTATCCTGAAAACTAGTTGAAGTTGAACCCATAAGACTTTTCCTTTCACTCTTGACCTTGATAGTGCATCTACGCGGTGTATATTTTACACACATAGTGTAGTGGAGTGAGGTGTATAGTTTGTAGTGGCTTCCTCAGCCTCATCGAAAGCTCCACAAGGCTCATATTATTTTACTTAAACTATTTTTTATATTTCCCAACACTGCACTATGTGTCTAGTAAACAACAATATTTTCTCGACGAAAGCCAAAATAAAAACAAAAACCTCGAGTACAAAGGTAAGGTACGAAGTAAAAAAGTTTGTAGGTAGGACAAAGGAAAGGCAGAAACCCGCAAAAAAATATAATCTCAAAAAATGTTATTATTATGGCAGTACACACGGTATTGTGTGAAATAAAATGCGAGTTAAGTAAGGGAGAGAGAGAGAGATGAAAGCAAAAAAAGTTTTCTCTGACGTTTATATTTTTTATATAAGTAAAGACACTCACCATTCAAATTTTCATCCAAGCCACCACCATTAATTTCGACCATATTCGACGACGACGGGGACTTGATGGCAAAACACGAATCCACGTTGTCTGTTTGAAGATATTGATGACAATAATGAAAGTATTGAGGCGAGGGGTAGTTCAAATAATTGTGATTCTTGTGATTAGAGTAGAGGAGACTTTTTCGCTTTATGGTGAGAATGTAGGACTGAATAAATCGAGAGTGGGAGAAAGCACTAAATGGATATGTATTACAAGATGATGTGGGAAAATTGAAATTGAAAATTGAAAATGGAATAAGAGAATAAGAGCAGGGCCAAAAGGGCAGCAGAGACGACGACGAGGGTCTGTAAGACGACGTCAGTTCTGTTTCTGATCCTGATCTTGCTTTGGGCCAACAAATTCTTTGGTCTTTTGTCACGACATGGTTCCCTCAGTTTCTTTGTCACTTTTAAAAGACGAATGCTGACATTTGATTTTGGTTTAGAATTTTATTTCCCATTGAAGATGTAAGTGTTGACGAGGCAGGAGCAGAAGAAAAACAAACAAACAAACAAGAGAAATTCTTTTTAGCACCGTATTACATAAACTATATCAAAAATATTATAGATACATGCTTCAGGATTTTCCCTTTTATTCGTATCATTGCATGTGACACTTTTGTTCTACTACTTACAATAATGAAAAATCTAATCTACAATTTTAGACATTACTCCTGAAGAAATCCTTTTTCTCCGGTAAAAATAATACTGATAAAAAAGAGAGTGGATAGACGGGAGGACACGGCAAAGGTATTGTAAAATGCAATACAATTTCAGTTTATGGCTCATCATGATAATGATGCACGTTGTCTGGTGTCTGTCACTGTCAAATTTTATCTTTGTATTTCCAGCGAGTGAGCTCAAAAGATTCTTAAACAAAGGGAGACAGCTTTTCCATCGTTTTTTCTTGTGCATAATTGATAATACACAACACAATACAGCTGTATAGATGTACAACTAATTTATCAACTTGTCGTTTGGTTAGAACAAGGATAAAAAATAAGAAACTTTGCCATTATTTGCAATATATACATAAAAATTATCAACACAAGGTCAGCCTTTCTATCCATTTATTACATTTTGAATATAAAAATGAAATAGACTAAAAATAATTCCAGACATAAAGTACATTGCACAAAATATTTTTTAAACATAATATTATAGCACATTATGTATGTATTAAAAAAGAAATAAAAGTACCTTGACTCAGGAATGTGATGGCTACATTTTCATCTATGATGTCAATTACGGCCCGACGTGAGCTTTCAAATATTACACAATACTTGTATACATATGTATATGTATAGAGTCCATGCAGTCACTGTACGTACACTGATTGTGAACCTCTTTCTCTGAACAGCTTTCACATGGCTTTCGACTTGAGCTTATATAATATACTGATGTCTTTTTTCTATGGGAGGAAAACAGTTGTTATTTTTTACGATTATGATTCTTTTGATTATTTTTCACTATCTGTTTTTCGTTTCTTCCTTTTCTTCTTCTTCTCCTATTTTTCTCCTTATTTCTTTAGTTCAATTGTAAACGGGGTTGGAAAGTAGGTGGAAATTGATAAAGGAAGAAGGACAAAGATGCAATAATACACACAAATAAAAATGTATAATGCTGCTAGGGATGAATAATAAATCTTTTGTAGTCACACAATGTGGAAACATTGAAGTCAGATGTTGGATGGACAGAAAAAATTTTCCATATAACTTTATTCTTGCCCTTGTTAGTTCGTTTGAAGTTTGAACTGTATAACTGTATAACTGTATCACACTATAATAAAATATAACTCGAAAATAATAAGAGCACTGCAGAAACACAATTAATTCTAATGAAACTACACAAAATCTTGTTGATAATTATAATTCTCTCTTGACTATTTTGTCTTTGTACACCACACAGAGTCATAAAGTATTACACTACAAAATGATAATGCTAAAACGGAGAAGCAGCACACTGAGCAAAATTGTGTGTGTGTATGTGTGTATGATGTTTGAGAGAATGCGAATGTGGACGAGACTGAGACTGAGAATGCGAATACGAATACGAATACGAAGAAACGAAGCAGGGAGAGGGAATTTCTTTTTTGCCTACATGTTCAAAGTCACAAGTATTGATTGTTTGTTATGTGTGATGGGATACTAATGCTGAGCCTGGTATATGCATACGTGAACGTGTATGTGTATTGTATGTGCGCAAATATATTGTAGTAACTGGAACTAGATAGGTTCATGTACATATGTGTGTGTGTATGGGGTATACCGAGTGTATCCAAAGAATATGTACGAAAGTACTGGAGGATATTTGCGAGTTTGCAAAAAGGAAGCAAATCTTGCCTCAGTCTCTTTGTCGTTGAATGTTGAATGCTGAACCTACCATGTGTAGTACAGTACACTGCGTGCATGGTTCTACTGTTCATATAGACATGGAGGTATTTGGTATTGGGCAAGAGAAATATGTACGTATGTATTCCTATCCCTGTGTTTTGACTACACGTATGTTTTCACAGGGACTACACTGCTGCTGTATGCTCATTTCGTGGGGTGTGGACGACGAGGACTTTCCCCTAGAAAAATACGACTTTCTCTTCATTCTCTCTGTTCCGTAGCTATAATACTGTAGGTACGGTGTGTGTGTGTGTATTGCTATGGCTTGCTATGGTATGGTATCGCATCGTATCGTATCGTATTGCATGGTAAGACATGGCATGACATGGTTTTCTTTTGCTTTCTCTCTCTCCCTCTCGCCTTTTCTCTCTCTTTCTCTATTTCCTTCCCCCCAGCAGTAGCAGCAGGATGATGATGAGTATTTTCTCCATCGAAGTCATAGCAAGTCGACCCACTCTGTATATAATAGAAGAGTACCCATCTACTTCATCCACAGTACAATACATGTCGAGATTCTTACATAAATACATACAGACAGACACTGCGAAGATTGAGTATGCAGAGTAAAGGGATATAGATACATTTTATGCATGGAGAAAGTACAAGGTTTCCTACCACATCCATGTTATAGGCCATGGCTTGGGTTCTGCATGTGCTACATACTCCATATGCACGTATATGTATGTATGTATGTTCGTTCTGCTCTACTCGTTTCGTTCATCGTTCGACTTTGGACTCGGATGTGCCGAGCTCGTCCTTCGGCCCTTCTCGTGTGCTCACTGTCGTGTCTCATCGTGTTTGTAGTTGCTCAAACGTTTCTGTGTAATAATACATAAGGAGAGGGTAGCTGTGAAACAATTTTGGTTCATTGTACAATCTTTTTGTAGAATGAAGTATTTCGTTACAAATGGTATAAATTCGCAAAAAATGACACGAATTTAAACAAATTTTGAATAAAAACAGGATTTGTCATTGAATACCAACATTTAGGCAGTATTCAGTTTTTAGTCATTAGTTTTTTTAGTTTTGACCAAAATTTCAAGACAGGGATGAGGTACAAAAATTTTCATGAGCTACCTTCCCAGCTGCAGATTGTGCAGAATTTATACATCGTATATTGTGTAGTACAAGTTCGAGTACGAGAGTACATTCTCGACCATACCAGCAATTTATCCTTGGGAATTCGAAACCATGAGAGGAGGAAGAAACACACAGACAGGGTAGCATCGTACAATATAGAGCACATAACATACACAGGACACAACACATAAAACATAGGCAAAGCGGAAGAGATAGAAAGATTCGACTCAAATCCGAAGAAAACCCCAGTATACTGGGAACAGTAGAGAAATGTACTTAGACGGGCTTTGAATATTCTGAAACATAATGTGGCACCTCTCTGTCTTGTCTTTATTCTCTCTTTCCCAACCGAATATGCAGATACATCGACTACTTTTTTGTCTCACTACATACATACGTTAGACTTTGCACTGTACGTTGTACATAGTACATACACAGCTCATCATTGTACTGTAAAGAAAGTATTATCGCATTGCATCCCATCATATCGTGATGTATCGTATTGTATCGCACAGTACAGCGTGTATTGTAACTTGTTTCACATGCAAGTTCTTGTGCAAAATCTTGCGAAAACTAAAAGAATGGCGAAAGAGAGATAGGGCTGACGAAAGGGGACCTGAAGGAAAAGAACAGCAAAAGAAAGACATGCGCCATGTCTCAACACTTACATGCAATATTGAATCAATTTGAATTAAAATTTTGTCCATACTTCTCCTTTTTATACTAGACATTAGACATACATTACTTACAACGCATAGCATAGGTACATGCCATATGTCATATATCATACATTATGACATGGAATGAAACACGCAGGCACAGTACGCAGACAACGTAAAGCTTTGAGTTAGACAAGTGTAGTATGTACGGGCATCTACACTCTACACTTGTATTTATCTTGTCTGGGAAACTACAGAGATGCGGAGAGGCAATCATCATCATCATTATCATCATACAAAATAGTCGAAAGTACAACCAAAGACATGTAGAATGTATGTACGTAAATTCATGTACTTTTACTTTTACTTGAAATTCTACCTTTGCTTTTCCAACTGTATAGTCTCCATCACTTTCGCTCTCGTTCTTTCAGGTTCACTGTTTCTCTTTAGTTTTAAAAAGTTTTTTTCTCACTCTCCTTTGAAGATATTTCTCTTTCCATGACTCTGTTAACTTTGCTACGCTACACATAACAAGGCATGTATTGCTTTGTAGAATTTGCTATACATAGAGTGTTATGAATGTGTAAAGTTTATTACTGTGAACGTCAAAATGATGAAAAAGAGGAACGAAAGAAAAAGAAAGTGATAGAGAAACGAAGAAAGAGGGACAATACAATACAAATGTGAGAGAGAAAGTACTTGTTTTTTCAAACTAAACCATGGCAAGGCAGACAGGCAGGGACAAAGCGACCGATGGAAGGAGAAAGAACAGAACAGACAGGGAAAGCTATAGAACGTTTACCTTACTCTCGTGCAAAACCCCATAAGTACAAAACGTATGTATAGACTGGTTGCCTTTGGTTTTGGTTTCGACCTTGAGGATTCGAGCGCCGTCAGTTTTATTATTATTTTTTCTATTTTACTTTTTTTGATATATTATTTCCCATAGTGTTTTGTGTGTGTTCCCATCATTTCAGATTGTACATCATATCATATACCAACCATGCCAGACCAGACCAGACCAGTGTGCCAGGGTGTACCCAAAAGATATCTATCATTTTTCTTCCTCTCCCTGCTTTTCTACTTCATTTATCTGCACAAAGTACACAAAACCCATCTCACTTTCTCCTTTCTATTTTCCCTATACTTTCTTTCGCTTTCGATCTCTCGCTCTGTTTGCCTGTCCCTATCTCTCTCTCATGCCTATTTGTTTATTTTTTTTCATCATCATACACAATCCTGGGGTCTCCATTGAAATTTTTCAATTTATCTGGATTTTCCCGAGTCGAAACTGTGGATTCTGGATCACGTGGACTAAAATAATGCTAAAAATATTGTAATAATGAGACTGAGAGTGTACATCTGTACATAAGCTGAAGAAGGAATCCAGACAAGGAAGGCAACTGTAAGAGATATACGAATGCATGCTGCCAAAACTTGCTCGCTTGATGTTGGATGAATTTATTTATTGTTTTTGTGCCTGCCTGATTTTCTCTCAATCTTCTGCGTCTCTTACTTCCTTTCTGTTGCTCAAAGGGAAAGGTAGAAACTAATATGATGCATGACGCCATATATTTTCTGATTTGATTCTTTGATTTGTGATCCATATCATTTTCATTGGCTCAAGCTGATCATCATGATCATATGATGACGGAGATGCTGATATCGATTCACATGGTGATAAATGTGAGGCAGACATAGAAAAGAGAGAGTACATACAGCTAATATATAAATATGGTGTACTCCAAATACATTGTTTTGGTACAACGTTTTTCTATGAGCAAGTATCCCTATCAAGTTTCATCAAATATTTTTTGTTTCCTCTTGCTCAGACTCCCATGAGAAATTATGTATTTCATTGTGGATCGGATGCTGGATTGACCAAAAATTGACTTAGCTTGTTTTTTACCTTTCTGTCATATTCATGCATTTTATATTAAATGTACGTTACACATTGCACATCTCTGTAAATTTTCATCTTTTTTATTGAATAGTAATAACTTTTGCGTAATGATACTATGTTAACAATAATGATCAAAGACGAGATGTATATAATAATAATTTCAACAAGATTGTATCAAAAGGTAGAACAAATAAATTACCATCTAAAAGTATACATAATACATAAGCCATATACATAAGATAACAGTATAATGTGTAGTAATTATAATTTCTATGAAATAAAAAGTGAATAAGTAATCTACATAATAACGACAAAGTATACAGATCATATGAAATAAGAAACGCAAACTTCCTTCAGGTATGTATGATACCATATAGGTATACTAGCAGTCTGTGTCATAAGTTGTAATAATTTATGTTTGAATGCTTAACATAATCAACGATAAATACGTGTGAGACCGTGGGACGATAAAAAGTATTCCGATAATTTTATACGGAAAGTTTAGTAGAAAATCGCCCGTTAAATTCCATAAAAATGTGGGCAAAAATACTTCTGGCCATCCCACAGTCTCACCCATGTTAATCACTATATTCACCATCAAGTCAATTACTAATGATTTAGATATTGAATTAAAAATTTTCATGCAATATTTTATTGAAGTAATAGGTACACATGACGCGTCATAAATAAATGTAAA
>JAQIVE010003515.1:0-16576 GCA_034698285.1 Sminthurinus bimaculatus | reverse complement strand
CGTTTACTCGATGACTTTTTGCTTGTGCATAATCAAAAAGTCATCGAGTAAACGTATGTACATGGGAAATATTTCCACTCGGAAAGTTTCCACTTATGCAGTTCTTTCTGGAGGACCCTGTACATTGTACATGTAATACCTTTAAACGGCAAATTTCGATGGCATGTGCTACAAAATGAGTTTATTATACGGTATTTGTAGCATTTATACATGCATGTAGAACAAACCATCGTCTTGACAAGTGCCATTCAAAGTGAGCTAAAGTAGTTGATGATTGTTAAATAAAGGTGTTTACAAAGTTTTCCTGCCGGCGGAAATTCGTGGTCTGTGAGGTTTCCTCTTGAGGCATTAGCAAACATATTCGTATTCACTTTCAAGTGTTGAAAGTCGAAGTACGAAATACTAGTTTTGCAGAAATACTTGGAATTTAATCCAGTTTTAGTTTATAAACTCCATTTCTCCTTTCTCCCTCTCTTACATTTTATTTGCCATGGTTTCTTAGTTCTCTATGTTTTCAGAATTTCATCTTCCAAAGTTTTCGAAAGTTGTTCAGACTAAAGAAAGACGTACACTTTGTAAATTCTGAGAGTTGGATTAAATAGATCTGTAAACTGTACATAGTACATAGTACAATACGTATACATACATACACGTGTACATTATACAATATAGTTTACATCCTGCATTTCGCCTACATTACGGCTACAATTTTTAAAAAACTGTGAAACTATCAGATGTATCGAATCATCAACAATCTGCTGGTGATTCGATACAACTTTCCACTAAACTTTTTTAGCTATAATTACCTTCATACGGTCTATATTACGATTACTTTTCATATCATGGAAACTACTTAGTTACTAGTATTGACGATACTTATACATGAGAAATGTTTCCAGGAAGTTTCAAGCATTATAGCGTTTTCAGAGTATCTACTGAAAATTTAAAGCAGTAAAATACATACAATTCACAAGTACTAAGCAAAGGCTCCGAAAAAACAACAAAAGAAAAACTACAGATCAAGCACTTAAGACAAGACAAAATTCCTGTTAAGACATATGTTCATATATAACCTTAATTCCTGGTCCAAAATTTACAACATAAAAAAACATTGACACGACAATTATTAGCGAGAAAAACGACATTTATATCGAGTAAAGCAAACTATAGTTTTTATTATAGCTGCATCATATGCAAGCTCCATATTTTATTTTTTAATGTGTTTCGAAAAACTTACACTCGTTTGAAACATTGAGTTCGAGAGCATTTCCAAAAATGGGGATGGTCGGTGGTCCCGGAATCTTGGACAAAAGTTTTGCCTGGCGAGATTGCCGGAAAAACAGCAAATAAACGGTGAGGAGTCCAGATACAACGAGAACTACGAGGGGCAACATTTTTATCCAATCCAATGACCACTCCACAAGCACAGGCAAAATAAATTACTCCCAAACTATTCCACTAGCTCAGTGTATGTATTATGCTGTAAATATTCAGCACTCACTTTGCCCGTCCCGGAATTAGCTGTAGAGATCACAATTAAAATTCTAAAATGACGGTAATAAATTAACAAAATTCCTCCTTTTCCTTCCCTTTGATATTTTATCGTACACTATGTAGGTATACTAAAATAACTGTAACTTATCCACTCAAGTTGCTCAAAAATCGATATTACATAAAACAAGGTCTATAGGCAAGGCAAGTCACACAATACAGGTTACACTTTACACTATACCTACACCACACATGTAAACACTTGACCACCCCACAGAAGATAAAGTGCTATCGGCTATCGGTGAACATCGACAAATATTCCCAATCTAATCCGATTTACTTCAAATACATGAATTCATGGAATCCCGATTTGAAAGAGAGATTGAGGAACAAAAACGAAAACAGTTTACATAACATAAACACGAGGTCGAATGGTCGGTCAAGAATTAATATTTATAAAATGTAAAAATTAGTAGTCATGAAGATTCCACAGATTTTATTGCATGTAAAAATAGTGGGTGACTCTCCTGTCTCCTGGCGCAATAACACATGGGCAATAATAAATTAAAAAATAATATGCATGTATTCTGGTGCAGTCAAGTCCAACAGTCAAGGTTGAGGTTCCAGGGACTCCAATAAAACGGCACTCACAATCAGTTTGCAGTTGTCGACTCTCAATGGTAAAAAGTGCACACACACAAACTTAATGGCTAAATTAATCTGTGTATTTTTGGTCCACTTGAAAATTGATTCGTATGTATGCTCTGTTGCCGACCATTCACCATACACTGCCTGTAATTCACGGGGCTATCTTTCGTTGCTATAAAAATTTGGTGTATAACTTCAGCTGTCTCTGAGACACACTGACAACTTGCATAAGTATGTAACGTTTTGTCAGTAGTAAATTTCATTGATCACATATTATATGTATTATGTGTGTACACTGGTAAACTATTCGTAGACTTAAACATAATACACTCACATACACACAGTTATTGAGTATTGAGCTATAGTGAGAGTCATTTTATCTTATCTTGTCATTTTCATCCTTCTCTCTCTTTCAATTTTCATTTAATTATACATTACACGGAGTATCACTCACTGTAAAAACTTTGCATCTCCGTACATACATCTCCGTATACCTTTTGTACGAATTTAATATCGATACTCCCTATAGCTATATTCTGTGTACTATAAAAAATTTTATTGTTCGACGACGGCTTATGCACATGAATGAAAAAGACGAGTATTGAATAATATTAATCACTCCAATACATAATAGTTTGCATCACATAGAATGTATCACATATTAAGAAGGAAATTATCAGGGAACGCTTGAGGATAGTTTTTATGTCATTCTATATTTAACCCCAAACAAATAGGAAACAACTCTCTAATTCATAATCGTGAATAATATAACCTGTCCTGCAATATTTAAATAAGTATACTATATACAACCGTGTAGGAGCTACCTTTGGGGTCTAAACTTAAATTTTGAACAAAATACTAATTGAAAATTACTTTGACAACTTTGAACTTGTTTTACAACACACTTTTAAATGTTTTCTCATGTCACTGGACCTCGTTGTATATATATACTACTTGATGGGAACATGAATGAGGAATTTCACATTTGCGACGCTATTTAAATACTTTGACATTTAGACAAAAATATAAAGGTTAAACTTGTATCTGTACCTTAATGATAATTATTATACACAAGAAGGGACACCGGACGATAGTGATTATAGGACTTGCAAAGACCGACGCTTAATTGGAACTATAACTTTGTAACTAAAACATGATGCATTGCGTGCTGAATCTGTCGGTGTATGTATACCAATGTATCAAGCCCAAAAGGTACAAAAAGTAGAATTGAACTTTAATGCTTCAGCATTTCAGTCTATGTACATCTAACACAGACAAGTCTAATATGTCTATAGCAAACGAGTCTAGAGAACTCACAGCTTATTATACCAATGTATAAAACTAGTGCTGGATAGGCATGGGATTTTTTAGCGACTGGACATTGCCTGTTTTGCTTATATTTTTCCCATACTACTGAATGTGTAATATTATTAAATGAGATATGAACAACAACAATAATATTATCTAAGAGAGGAGTCATATGGAATGCTTTCCATTGCTATGCATTGGATACGTTGTGCGTTTACAGGATAAGTGAATGAAAACGAACAAACAAACCAATGTTAAAATGAAATAGATGCCAATAGTGCGAACAGGCGCAAGTTATATAATGTGTAATTCCAAAAAAATATAAAACCTAAATAAATACATATTATGTTCACTTATATCTTATATGCTTATAAATGTACACATAGATGAGACTCTCTCTAGTAAACAAGTATGCATAGTTATTATATAGCTTTTGATCCTCAACTTTTCAACTCGTACATATACAAACGTAAATACACAGGAGGAGTATCTTGTATGTTTTGTTGCGTTTGGAGATTTGTGTGTGCATAAGTATGAAGCTGTGTGTATATCGTATAGCCTTTTGATATTCTTTGTACTGGTTGTTTTTGTTGAGATGGGTTTTTCTTTCATCCTGACCTTGGGCAGCGTTTTTATATGCTAAATGTTTTCTATTCTGTATCTTACAATCTTACAACTTACTTCATAGTTCATAGTCCATACACATGTACTTTTGCATCACTCTGACCGAGTGGCTGACACTGGACACGGAGTACTGAAGTTGGAACTACAAAAACTGTCGTTTTTGCTGTCTTTCTACTAGAAAGATTCCAGTCCTTTGTATACTAAATCCTATTTCTACATTTTGCATTTACATTTTGTTTCGCCAAAAGTCAAGCAGCATTTCAAAGTTTGAGAATGTCTTGTATTCACTAAATATTATTTGCATGACATAAGTGGGCAGAGTTTCACTAATTACATGTGTCTGTATGTTAGTCGGTCAAAACAATTGCTTTTTAACAATATCAAGATTCAGAAATACCATATTATTTCGAGATCTACTATTTTACATGGCTTGGACCCTGATAAGAAATTTGACGAATGTATAAAACTCTAGTATATTTAATGGTTAGTATATTACAATTTTTTATTTGTTTGAAATGCAGGTAACGCAAGCCCTATCAAAAGCGTATTCGTGCGACGCTCAATTTGTGGATATGCCTGAAGGAGATAAAATATGATATGTTTCGATGGATTAAAAAGGTTCACGATACAAGCTGCAAGGACAGTTTCTTCAAAATTAATGCCTTTAATGTTTTCCTCCTTTTGCAGTCACTACTCAAAAGGAAATAGGACATCACTTTAAAGGAACAGAAACAAATTTGGAAATAATTAACGTCGTTTCGTTTTTCTTTTCAGTTATCCACAGATGTGTGCCGACAATTTGTTTTTCATAGCAAATGTAGCAAAAGACTAAAATAAATAAATAGAAACAAAAGAATAAGAAAGTAACAAATCTTCATTTTTGTATATTTCAGTCAAAGTCATTCGCTTGATAACTCGAAGCGGCTAAACAGTCTACGTTATCATTATGATTCTCCTCTCCAACTAGTTTTGATGATGGCTCCTCATCTTCTCCCTTCATATTCGGTTCACTTGGTTCTACATGATGCTGGCTTTTGGCACGTTTTTCTGCATGTCTGAAATACGTCATTAAATCACATTAAATGAAATAATTACTAGCAATCACTTTATTTCTTTGTCTGGTTTTTACCCACAAGTACGATGAGCAATGTGGCTAAATTCTAAATTGTTTTATAAAATAACAACTAACAAAACACAAACCTCCGTTTATGAGATCTGAAGACAAAAATGTTTGCCAACATTTTCCCGCATTCGTCACAGGGGTATCTGGGTTTCCCTCTACATCTCAAAAGATGGGCAGAATGAGTCTCCTTTGTTTGGTATATTTTATCACACTTATGACAAGGAATCGGGCCACTATTTCCGGAATGTTGGTCGTCCAATTCAGATGCTTCAATTCTGGCTGCGGAACTTGTAGATCTGACTAGAATTTCTTGATGGCCAACAACTCTTTGATGTCTCACGAGTCCGTTTTTGTACTTGAAGGATTTGTTACAGTGTCCACAAGCCCAGCTGACATGACTTTGCTTGTGGAAGTAGAGTCTAGCTTGAGTAGAAAAAGTTTGACCGCATTCATCACAGACCCACAAAGAAGTTGGGTCATTACTGGAATGAGTTTCTAAATGCGAGTGGAACACTCTTTTGTTTCCAAACCCTTGAATTAATGTAAAACAACAAACATCATATTGAATAAAAATTTATAAAATTCCTTTTAAACTTGAAGTATTCCTTATTCGCGTTTTCTTTGTGTACTGTTTTTATCATATACATATGCTTACCACGGCCACACAACTCACATACGTAGCGGTTCGGATCTGCGTGCCGTTCTTGAATGTGTCGATTCTAAATTTTAAACAAAACAAAATATTAGCTTGTTAGTTTGAAATACAACAATACTTAAATATCTATGTATTTCAATTTAATTTATAACAAAATTAGTATAAAAACGAAATTTGAGCTACCATAATCATTTTGGATTTCTTCAGTGCTCCACAGATTCCACATTTGTAGCCAACAATATCATCCACTTTCTCGTACTCCCATTCTCCTAGAAAGGTTACTTTGCCATCTGGAAGCTCTCGAGTTTTGACTTTCCGATTTCCCTTTGGAGTGCATGTATGAATCTCGAACTTTTTTTGACTTCGCCAGGATTTTTTGCACTGAGAACATCTAAACCGCTCTGAAATCAGTAAGTAATTAAACATTGAGTTTTACACGAAATGAAATTGTCAGAAAACATTTTATACTACTAAAACATGATGCATGTGTACGTAGTTTTGTACCTGTATTATGAAGAGTATTGATGTGGTCGAGCATTTCCCGACGACTCGCTGAAGTATGTTCACAGGTGAGACAATTGAACTCGGTGGCATCTTCGTTTGCCTGGAACTTCCACTGCCGAAACTGGAATAAGCCTGGAGAGATTTCAAAAGGGTTTTGTCGACTTGCTGGACTCTTTAATCGCCGCTTTCTCACTCGTTCTTTTCTAGATTTCTCTCTCGCTCTATTTCTCGGTGCTTTCTTTTTCGATCCATTTCCGTCGTTTTTTATCCTGGGTGAAAATTTACCGTGGAAACTATTTTCTGTTTGGCTTCTTCTTTTCTTCTGTTCAGGTTCTTCCACGACTCCTTCATCACCAGTGAAGTCCGGGTCATCTTGTTTGTTTTCATCGGATGAAAAGCTTGACTCCGAATCCGAACTAGCTTTTACATGTCTTTGATCCTTTTTTCCACTACCACCAATACTGCAGGCTGAGAGAATAGATTCTGAGGAAGAAAGAGACGGCGATCTTGAATCTTCATTTTCAATTGAAAGGGAATGAATGGAATTTCGGATGTTTGACTCATGTATTTTCATACGTCGTCCTCTTTGTGAGACACTATCTTTTATTACAATTTTTGGAGTGTATCCTAGAAAGAAGTGATAAAAATTCATGCCATTAGCTTGTTCAAAGTCCTTATGAATTATGATTACAATCATCAGTCATTATGATAATTACCCATTTCAAATAGGCAAATCTTGATGAATTTTATGAAGAAATACATATTTGCAACCAAAGTATTTGATTTTTCAATGCATATAGTTAACTCACTTTTGTAGATAAACCGACGAAAGTTAAATGTTGGAGAATTGGATACCGTATAAGAAGAAAAAGGTAGTAAACTCTCACTATCTGTATCATTATCTGTTGATTTTGACAGACATTGATTTGTGTAGGAAGAAAGGACTTTGCTATTTAGCTTGGCCTTCATACTGGAAATTTCCATTTGAAGTTGTCTCATCTGTTCGAGGAAATTCACCAGCCTTATCGTCATCTCCTTACAGTTAATACACATGCGAAATTCGCATTGTGATTGTGACTCTTGACTTGTCCCGAGTTGAAAAATAGAATCCCATTCTGCCGATGAAAAATCGAAACAGTCGCAAATGGTCCGTTTTTGCGCTTCAAGTGCTACGTAACTTTTATCAGTTTCTTGAGTGGGTAAGTTTGCAAAAATAGGTTGCTCGTTGTTGTCATTGCCATCAATTAGCGTAGAAGATAAATAGCAATCAATGTTAACAAGAGAGGATGAAAAATCTCGTCTATTTTCTGACTTCACTTCCCGAGAATCACAAATGGCACAATTCACACTCACCACCGTCATCTTCCAGCTACTTAAATACGACCTTTAAATGAAAGTCATGAACGTATTTGTCCATAATAAATAACTGCTAACCACTAACCACTACATGTTTAATTACAACTTTGCAATGAAAAGTCAAAACTAAAAATGAAAAATGTCAGAAAAAGTTTTCTTATTTTCTGAGAGCAAATTTTGGCTTCCGCGTATTGTATCAAGGATAACGAGCTGGGCAGTATTTTAAATCCACACGCAAAATCTTTTGCCCTGGTTGAAATATCGGCCTCCAGGTCCATCTCGTTTAGTTTTTGATGAATTTTTGTATAATACATATTATGATGGTGATACCATATTATGTAATATGTATTATGCATATCATGTATATTCAGATACTGTTTAATGTATAAAGTAAAAATCAGTACAATACAGTAACTTTTTAATTCCAATAACATCAATAATGTCCAGTGACATTTGATTAGGTTTTATTGCAAAGTCTTGTGAGAGAGAATTTACAAATTCACAGACAATAAAGTTGATTTGCCGATTGCTGGAAAACTTTTGTGCAGTTATATACGAATCCCTATAAGAGTGCTATTGACAAAAAAAGTATGTACTTCATAAATCATAAATTTCATAAAAATGGAACTCAAAATTGTAGTTTTACGGTATTTTGACATTGAGTTTTTTAACAAATCTAAATAAGTAAAAGGCTTGATTATTTAAACACTCATATACTGCAATGGACAGTTCAAATTTTAGACTTTTCTTCGTATGGAGGGGGTAACTCATCTTGACTTTCGACCTTTTTCTCCCCAATGCTTTCTCCTCGGTCTACGTGAACATCCTCACCTCCGATCAGTTCTAGGCCGTACAATTTTCTTTCCAACTTTTCGTGATGTAAAGCGGAAAAAATATACAAATAAAAAAATGACATTTAACCACTACGTTTCCTTACATTTTCTACACCATGTGGGCAATTTATCAAGAGTTTGATAGAAGTCATATATGTATGTACCTGTGTGCGCCCTTGACACATCGCCCGTACAGAGGTGTAAGCCATGTAGGAGGAGAGGGCTAGCTGGACAAGTCCAGCCACAGATGTGATTGCGGTGAAAACCAAAGCCGTTTTGATGAATCCAACTGTAGTGGAGCCTAAAATAAAGATTGTTGTTTTAAAATTTTCAGGAATCGCCAAGTCCACATGTAAATTATACACAAAGTTGAATGCCTATTTACATATACTTAAGAGAGGGGTTCAAGGGTAAAAACTCACTTTCATAGAGATCTCTCTCATAATAATAAAAGCGAATGTCTCTGGATTTCGTTGGGATGCCGTCGCTAAACGCACAATAGGCCAGAATTAACCATCCAGCACTAGACAATGACTGAAATAGCAAGGCCAAGTGAAGCCTGCAAAAATTTGATACAGTTTTTCGTTGGGAAAAATAGTCGACGGGGCATATTTGCAATACATATTTGTTGATACAACATATTTACATTAAATTGTACATATTGCATTCATTAAATTCAGAAATCAGTATAAAACAAAAATCATGATAACATACTTGACGTAGGTCACATCCTTACACGCCTTGAACAGGGTCACAGCTCCGATGACCGTTAATATTGGTACCCAGATGCCACAGCCAATGTATTCCAATGAGGTAAACCTTGTGCCGCTACAGCTCGTCACCAGCTGCATTACCCATATGAAAGAGAAAGGTATTTATAACGCTTTTGGCATTGATCATCGTCATAGAAAGATTTTTAAATTTTAAACGGTATATCCGATTAAATGCGACGGGGTCCCCACAACTTTGTCCATTTGTTAGATTAGATTTATTCAGGAGAGGAAAAAACTAAAATCCGCGAAAGTGAATCGCTTTACTACTCCTGCCTTCCTCGCATTTTATCAATCTCTCTCTTCTTTCTTTCACAATGCTAATGTCGTACTAGCGGAGTCAACCGCAATTAAAAAATTAATTTTGAAATTAAATTAACTTCCAGTCGACCTAGGGACTTAAAATTTTCAGGGTAGGTATATCTTTACCCCATATATCAGAATACGAAAGTTTGCGAAAATCGCAAGGCCAAAAAGTTGTACGGACCTCCTCATGTGTGGATGAAAAATTGTTGATGATATAAATTAAAAATGCAACGAAAAATTAAAAATGGCTTACCGACGTCATGAAAACCAATATGCTCAAAATGCCCTGTGCTTTGACCAGGCGCTGGACTCGTTCAAGATTTAGATATTTCCGATATAATTCACCTTGACTTTGAACGGGTTCCAAGCGGTACTTTTTTAATTGCCTTGAATCCTCTCCTTCTTGAACAAAGACAATCGTGTCGTCGACATGAGGATGAGAGGAGACCACATCCACGTTTCGCTTAAGTTGGTCCATATTCTGCTTTCTTTTGAGCTTGAAAAGAGTTATCTCCGAGTTGAAAATTTAAAGTTTAGGGTAACACGGATTAAAAATGGAGTAAATGTGTTTGTATTAAACATGTAGTGTGAAAAGTACAAAATACAAAATGTAAATTGTATTTTATTATCCTAGCTTAGATGCTCTTACTCTAATGGCGTTCATAAGGACTGAGTGTTTCATGAAAGTACTTTCAAGTACATCTTACATATATAATATAATATATAACTGTATTCTATTTGTCTATTGATTTTTCGCTCATAGAAATAAAATGCCTATAAGTTTGAGCTTGTATAGGCTCTGTTCTGAACAACAAGGTCCTCATGAAACGGCTTCACAGCTCATCGTTACATTAATAACAAATTCTGATGCCGTCGCACCTAAAACATTTAGGTAAGTACGTTGTTACGAATTTTTTGTCTAAGGTAAACAATTTACAATTTTCGTAAAGGAGGAATATTGTAGTTGGCGTGTAGAATACAGAAAATACTACATAATACATATAACAATAATATGCAAATAATATAGTAGGCATATATTTGCGTATATGGATATAAAACGAATAGATAATAAATATAAAAAATGTGCTTGGTACAAAAGAACATTTTATTGGATATTCAAATTATGAATCGGAACAGCCGTATTTTTTTAAATTTTTATTTTTAGATGATGCTTTAATATGTGATGGGGAAGGACTCTCAATTGGAGATTGGCAAACGTTTGCTCAATTTTACATATGTATGACTGCAGAAATATAAAAATATTATGGTGATGCACAACAGAAGCACTTTAGCTTTTAAGCAAAGAGCCATTAAAAATTCATGGAGCTCTTACAGTTATGATCGATATATTATAATATTCTAAAACCATCCATGAAAGTAAATAATAAATGCTACCAAATTGAGCAGTGTGGAATGTGGAAAATGCGCAAGATATTACTTATTGCCGGCGTTGCCACTGACCATAGTTAAAGACAATCAAAAAGATTATTTGCCATAATATTGTGGGTGTTTATTTAGATACAATTATTATTTCATCACATATGTTTATAACTCATATCGCTAAAAATATGTTGCCCAATGATGTATGTAAATACCTAGTCAATGAATCGATCGATGGTTTATGATGGATTGGAGAAAAAGCTTTATGTAATACGTACTTAGGCAAGAACTGAAAGAAATAAATGCTAATAAATTTTGAAATGAGAAATCCCTTACCTTACTAAACTAATGACAACGGTGATGATAGCGATTTGGCGTGATTGCAATATTAAATATGTATGAGTAAATCAAACGAATTAATTAAGTAATTACAGCATAATTATCAGCGAAACTGAGAAAATTATCGAGGATTGACTATCCACCATTCAACAATTACTGATTCCTGTTTCTTTATTTTACTTTCTTGCTCATTCGTCTACACGACGTTGACGATGTTGACAGCAGAGAAAGATTGGCGTTCTTTGCCCACAACATAAAAAAGTCAAAAAATGTTGACAAAGTTAACATTCAAATCGTTCAGGTTTTATTTTCGTCTTACAAACACGTTGCATTCACTTCCGTTTGCGTGGAAGGAAAATCCAAACGGTTTGAAAGGAACGGTAGAAGTTGAAAAATCAAAGTGGAAAAATTGTCTTTGGATTTTGCACGTGCTCTTTAATTTTGTATATACCATAAATGTGATTAATTCGTTGGCTATTGGAATTCAGGAGGAGGTTTTGAACCCACCAAGAATAGCTATTGACTTTATATTTGGCTTTTGCTTCATCCTCGTGTTGGTGCAGCACCTTGCCATCGTTTTGCACAAGAAAGATTTTGCCGTGTTTGCAAACTCTATTTTAAACTTTCACCTCGTTTTTTACGGTGACTTTATGGCAATTCATTTGTTCGACAAAATTTAAGAATAAAAATGGGGTTTTAACATTTTTATGCAATTTAAATATTTTTTGAATTTCAGAAAAAGTATTTGGTACAAACCCAACCAAGTGTGGAAGATTTGAAGACTATAGTCAATATGTACTTTCTATGTTTTGTGCCCTTATATTTTTCGTCCCCCTTCCTTTCCTTGGCCTATTCATTTTGTCACGAGAGCATCCTCGCTATCTGTACTATTTCTTACCACCTTCTATGAAAACGACGATAAGCTATCTGGCCTGGATCCTGGTTGAATATTATTGCTATGTCTGTCTTATCGGTACCTATTATTGTGGCTTCTTTATTGTGGTAATCAACACTAATTGTCTCAACTTTTGGTTGAAGAGCTCAATTCAACCGTCGAATCACAGGAAGAGTCGTGAGCAGGCCTTGCAAATATTTCGCTGCGCCCGAATCCTCTGTACCCTGTCCAACAATTGTCTTTCAACTTTCCACTGGACAGCCTACGTGCTAATCGCAATTGTTGGTGAATCGTTTGGCATTTATGGATGCGTCAAGCTTCACAGAGCCTTTGACATGCCCTTTTTTCTCATGTTCCCGATTTTCGTGGTCGGGTGCTTTTTCGGAAGCGTTATCTTGTTTAGTATAGGTTGTCTCACAACAAACATTTAATATTTCTATCATTAAAAAAGTTTACTAAAAATCAAAAGTAGATGTTGCAAATTATTCTAACCGTTTTACATTTTATCAATTTTTGCTTATTTGAATAGTTGGAAGCACTTTTGCCCTTTCTGAAAAGTTCATCATTTTCTGGCGAGCCAACTCACATAAAAAATTTGAGACGAAGGAAATATTTTCACTGCAACCATTCGGAGCAAAAGTCTACATTTTTTCGTTATAAAGCCCATAACTCTTCTCGTTTCAGCCGTTGTTGTGTCCAACCTCACTATCAATGCCATTTTGCTCCATTGAATTTGTTTGCTTCTTGACGCAAGTAGGAAAAAGTTGAGGGATCCTTGAGCGTTGCCGGCCCAAATTGCTTTTAAAAAGACGAACAGACTTTCATGGACAAAATCAAAACAACATGGAACTGAAACTTTTGACGTGACATGTCACCTAATAATTTTGATAGCGGGTTTACGTTTATTGACACAATAGTTTAGGTTAATTAGTACAATGGAATCAGAGACTGGTCAGTGTATTGTGTGTAACTCGCAGTTTGAAAAGTCGTTCAATACGAATATCGAACAAAATAATATTTCGTGCTCTGACACAGAATTTTGGACAACATTTTCTTCCCTATTTCATGTTGACCTTTTTGAGCTGTCAGTTAACATTTGTGACTCATGGGCTGGACATTTCTGTCAAAGTTGTAAACCTATTGGAGCCAAATTATTCTCTTTACAACAACAACTCCTATCAATTCAAGGAGAACTTTCAGCTACGATTACACAGGTTTCAGAAACTATTTTGAGGACAGAGAATGAGCAGCAGCAAAGTCATGGAAACCAACCAGTATACAATAACGGAGTTGAAAATATACGGAAAGCCATTTACACACGTAAGATTCCATATTCCATAGTTACCATCTCACTTTTAAAAGCGCTCTTTAAAATATCATTGCTTAAAATTCTTCATCTCTTCTGTTGAAATGAGTAAAAAATGTGTGGAGAATAATATTAAATATTTATTTATATTTACTACCTTTTTAGGTTTTACTCCAACAATCCTTTTAGAAAAATGTGAGGTCAAGAACAGTATAAAGGCTTCCAACGGGTCGGCCAAACGAAGTAGCCGGAAAAAGCAAAGTTCTGTGGCTTTATCAAATGTTTCGGAGATTAAGGAAGAGCAAATTTTATCGCTACCTGACAAAATCGATTGTGACTCCTTATCTTTTGACCCAGAATTTGACATTGACTTTAACGACTTTCATGACAGTTTAAATGGGGGTCAGAGTGACGATGACGTATCAATTGTAGATGTAAATGAAGGAAATGATGACAAAAATGATCCAGATTTCGACCACACTGAATTTATTTTACCTAGTGAAAAGTCTGAAGATACAAAATCAGCTGTCAAGGAGCCAAAACTCCGACAAAGGAAGAAGAGAATAAGAGCAAAACGGAGTAAAAAAGGTTTGTTTCCTTTCTTCTGTTGTTCCAATCATGTACTCACGTTTTATTTCAGAAACCATTCAGAATTCAGACCTTATTTGAAAAGAAGTAGTTTTGTGTGTTGTAATAATTAATATGTATCTAAATTCTGTTTTAAAATAATAGGTGCAAAAGCAGCGAATCCAAATTTAAATGGCGATCCGAATTCCCACAGATCTGTACAGATTGCACCTGGAAAATACCTTTATATTGAAAAATTTGAATACGAAAAAAATGAACAAGGACTTTACTGTTGTCTATTCCAAGGAAAAGAAGGAAGGTGCCCGTCGAAACGGAAAGTTCGGACTGATATTCACAGACACATTAATAACAAACATAACAAAGGTAAGACGTTAAATGTTTACAAATTACAAACAGGTCACAAATAAACATTAAATACATCATCAATTATCACTTATTTGGTTACATGGAGTACAAAATTAAAATTGTAGAGTTGAAAAAATTTGTTTTAAAGAAATGTTGTTATGTACTGTTTACTTTTCCTAGAATCAAGGTTTAACTGTGAAGTTTGCAACAGGCACTGGAATAGCAAGGTTAAAATGGATAGTCACAATTGTTGTCCTAAGGTATATCAAAGACCGATCAAAATTCGACAGCTTCCTGATGGTTCCTTCACCTATGATAACAAATTTGTGTTTGTAAAACATAACGATCTCTTCAGATGTTCTACTTGTAATGAATCCAAAACCTCCATCAAAGCAATGAGCGTCCACATCATCTCAAGACATGCAGGTAATAAATATTACTTGATACGCTTTATTGATTGATAAGTTTATTTTCTAACAGCGCTCGATAGTTATCACGAAAGAAATATCATCGTTGGACTAGAAAATACCTCTTCATACATGACAGTTAAATATGTAGAAACCGAATCTTTGCGCATGCAAGTGTATGCACATATTTTGTTGTGACAATTTATTGGAAATATTTCAAGTTTTAAATTTACATTTAAAATCAATCATGATGTGTTCATGATTGATCATGACCTTTGACACTTTATTTATAACATTTGTGACCCTTTATTATGTATACAATGAAGCGGCTCATTACTTATGACTTATGATTCGTTTCATTGTATTGCATTGTGAGATTCTAACAACAGGGCGATGGTTTTGGAATATTTTATGCATAATATGCATCCAGATATTTGTGCGTGTATTATTGTTTGATTTTTTATATTTCTGTCAGATACATACTTTTTAAAAAAAATAAAGTTATAAATTAGTCATTGTTATTATATCGTCTATTTGTGCAGAGCCTACTCGATTCGTCTGTCAGTTCTGTGGGAGCGCCTTTGGAGCCAGGAAAACTTTGCACACACATATGGCCCAACACACGGTAAATCTTTTTTAGCTATTCATTGCATTTGTTACTCTTTACTAACATTGGAAAATATTTTTTGAAACTTTATATCCAACTCAATTTTTTTTCAAATTTCAGACTGAACGAGAGTTTTTGTGCGATAAATGTCCTGCGGTACGTAATATTACAATTAGAATTATTAATTATTTAACATGTTTTAATGTGAATTTTGAGTTCAAGTCTACGTAATCTGGAAAAGGTTATAACATGTCATTAATTTTCGCGTAATGTAACTACCAAGACCGCTCATTTAAAATAATCATGAGCATCAATTCTAAATTTAGCTTAATTCACTCTGATTTTGACTTAACATTCTACTCACAGGCATTTAAAACAATGGGTCACCTTTGGGCTCACAAACATAGTCATAAAGACGCTCCACAGTATCCATGTGACGTGTGTGGAAAGAGGTCAGGCAAAGACAGTTTATTAACATTTTATATTATATGTATTTTATTTGCATAATAGATTTTCAAATGTGTATACAATATAATGTCAGCACGTGTGGTGTACAAAAGACAATCAAAAATGTTTACCCTTTTGGATAAATGTTGTGTGTAAAAATTAATGAATCATTTTGAATATTTCCTATGTACAGCTTTAAGTATTCCCATGGGCTTCGGCGACATCGATTAGCTGCAGGACATCTTCCATCCGCCGATGCACCTCCAGAGGCACTCGTCTACTGTCCAAAATGTGAAAAGCCGTACCTACATCAACGTACTTTGGATCTCCATCTAAAGAATTGTGCTGGCAAACGGACATTTCAATGTTCGGAGTGTAAAAAACTTTTTCAGAACAATCAAACACTTAGAGCTCATTGGCGATGGGCTCATCGCCGTAAAGAGGAAAAATCTCAAGACTCTCAAGAGCCTCTTTCAACAGACAGTAAAAGTCAAGATTCTAACAATTTAAATACACTACAAGTCACTGTAATGACTGCTAATGATGCTATTAGATTACTAGAATAGTAAGTAGTATCAAGTATTATTCAAAAGAGTATTTAATATTTTTTATAATAATTTCAGGAATATTAGCTGGTCCTGTTG
>JAQIVE010003514.1:0-16577 GCA_034698285.1 Sminthurinus bimaculatus | reverse complement strand
ACTTTTCCATGGGACTCCTATCAAATGTCATGGAAATTCCATCATGAAACAAATGTTGATATTTGTTTGTTGACATGGCAGAATAGTAACGGGATTCCGATGACATTCGATATCAATGTGATGGGACGGTCATGGGATTATGGCGGGTTATTGGTCGAATTTCCTGCCGGGACTGTCCCATTACTTTTCCATGGGATGTGGTGGGATTTTAACATTAGGGATACTATACTATAAATAATATAGTTTGTGAAGTCTATAATTTATGGATTCGTAAAAATATTACGAATCTCTCTTCTCTCTCTACATATTTTGAGCCAAATGTGTTCAAAATTTTTTGAATGTACGATGTAAATACGTATAAAAACGCGTCTAATTGACGTATTAGTCAGAGTATATAATTATAATAATGATAAATATTTAAAGGACCATAGGTATAAGAGTATTAGAATATGTTACGTGCCTTCTTTATTTTATTACACAATAATAATAATATGTGCGAGTTAGGGATTTGTTTTTCCAAAAATGTTTAGAGTCTCAACTTGAGACACTTGAAATACACTGTGTATCATACCCTTTTTTCGCTATAATATATAATAAAATTAGACTATGTACTATTAAAAATAAGTTAACTACTGTAGAAATATGTGTGTAAGTACGAATTAAAGATTTCTGTACTCAAGTTTCATACTTTGTGTTAAAATGTAACGCTATATATTATATGTATTATGTATGTAATGGAATATACACAGTGTTTGATGAGAACCTTGAAAACAATACAATAAAAGGATGATGATGATTGATAATATTGACTGACGAGATGAGCTTTTCCATCTGACTAAATATGTGTTTTATATGTACGTATCAACATTGCACTTACTCTTTTGAATTTCTTTCCATAATTAAATCACAAAAAACCATCACTTATAGTGTGTGTATCATGAGAGAGAAAGTTACAAGTGAAATGTGAAAGTCATAATATAATAATTGAGACGTTTTACCATAGAAGCATAATACATAATACCTACATTTTACAGGGATGAAACTGTAATTTTTTGTAGTGACGGTATGGGTATGGTCCAATTTTTGAGCCGATTTTATTTATATAGTGTAAAGCCAAAAGCCAATGCTTAAGGATTACAGAAGTGCCGGTATGGCATACTTTTGCTCCCACCCTTACAGTTTCACCCCTGTGCATTCTCAAACAGTACAAGTATTTAAGTAAGTAAGAAAGTAACTTTTACCTGTGTTTTGAATGTTGGTAATTTAACAGTTCATTATAGTACCAGTTAAAGGTGCAAAGAAAGTCAGAACTGTACTTATAGCTTTGCACATTATAATTCGTTCATGAGAATAAAGTGAACCGAGAGCCGAGTCTTTTTCATGTTTATTTTGTTTATGTTTAGGCATGTATTGGCAATACATAAGCATGTACATAACAAAGGTTTTTTTTCTCTCATCTTTTATATGTTATACCATCGAGAAAAAGTGTGTAAACGGCCAGGAATTTAGCACGGTGAGGGATTTTCACTTTTTAACATATTCCACTAATTGGATTCAAGAACTAACTATCCTGAAAGTTTCAAAGTCCTAGTTTGCTTAAAAGTATGATTAAAATCGTATTTAAGTTTAAATGGACAATGTAATAAATGGAGGGCGGGAAACTTTAGAGCGGAATATCTCAGAATCTAATACTCCCTCACCGTGCTATTTTATCTAGCGGACTCACAAGTCATAGAAAAACAGAGTAGGTAGAGATAATTTTCGAGCATCAAACTGCGGTTACATTTTACTTGGTAAGATCATTTGTTGATATTAGTTAAAAACCAAGTTATAGAACTTTAAAATGTACACAATGCGTTTATTCATATTGACAATATATTTTGATCAGTGTTAGTCCTACCAGTTAATGACACTATACCCATTTAAATTAGGATATCCGTGTTTAAGTATCTGTCAAAAAATGTGTCAACTTTATTGTTGTTGTTGTTGTTACTAAGTTGGTTAGGTTAATTTGGCTAAATTGTGTTTATAAAAGAAGTCAGATTAGTATAAATTTTTATGTATAGTTAAAATGATTTCTGGTATACCTTTTAGTTAAAGTACAAGTTAACTGTGAATCTATTGTAGTGTTGAAATTAGCCAGTAAGAATAAGTGATTACATATTACATATATAGTTGATTGTAAACACCGATTTAATATTTTGTACAGTTTTAAAGTTATAATACACTATACTCCAAGTACTTAAAAAGTTAACAATGATGAAGACTTTATACTATTATGTAACAATCCATGTGTATTTAACATTGTGCTAAAACTGTATGGTAATAGAATATATAGAAACGATTATAAATCTGGTCACATAAAATATCTCATTATGGAAGGGTATTCTAATTCTACCTCAGAAGCTGAAAATAACAATGTAGATGTCAAAATGGAAGTTGACCCACCGTCACCGTCTGTAAATTGTAAAGCTGAAAATGGAAATTGTTCTCCTTCAGTGCCGCTGTCTTCAGATGCTGACCAAGTTGCACCGGTAAGTTTAATCACTATGATAATATTGCCTTGTTTGATTAGCACAAGGTTTAAATGATTTATTGGATATCATACTGGTCGATATTGTCGATAAGTTTTGTCATATAATACTTTCATGCACTGTTTTTACAGAATGAAGGCGATGGTGAAAAAAGTAGTGGTGATAGTAGCAAAATAGAGACAGACAATATTAAAGCTACTACAAATGGTCCTCCAGTTTATTTTTCAGCTCCTAATCTCACCAAACGAAACGTCACATTACAAATGTTACTAGCTGCTGGAATTCTCAAGCCGGGTGAAGGAACAATGAGTCTCGAATATCATGTATGCTACCATGATACCTTTTGTTACATGTAATTATATATTATGTGTTATATTTAGATGGTAAAATTGCATTGGATTTACATTTTCTTTCCTGTTTTGTACAGCAACAAAAATTTGTTGGAGATTTGTTAGAAAATGGCCAAATTAGATCTCAAGAAACATCCCAAACGTTTTCATCCCCATCAGCCTGGGCAATTGCCTGTAAACAAATAATAAACCCTGAAAAAGTTTTGAGAAAATCGGGCTGTGGATGGGCCTCAATTAAATATCGAAGTAAGTGGTTTTTCAAACATTACTTTAGAAAACAATCTCTTAGGTATGTACTGTTGATAGTTAAAGATACTATATTATGATATTTAACATGCTATGTTTTTTATCTTATGAAGGTTTAAAATTGGACTACTACAAGACCGTTTGGTTCAAACGTGTGGTGCGTATAGTCAAATGCTTTATGAATGCGTCAATTATTCTTGGATAATGGTTGTGTTGATACTGGTTTTTTATTATAAATACATAATATGGTGCTGTACACGTCGTAATCAGAATCTGTTTGTTTTTCCAGAGAGAGGGTTCTATTGACATACGAAATATTTCTAATGGTACTGTTTCGTCATCCGACGACTCAGATGATGAAGGAGCTATTCATTGTGTTTTAAAATTTGGAGAACATTATGATTCCTCACCCGCCTATCAGTCAGCTATTTTATCTGGTTCTAAAGTAAGATTTGGAAAATATTTAAAGCATCTAGCAATACATTTTAAGTACGGTTTTTCTAAAAAAATTAAAGAATTCGTATTTAAATAGTATGATGTGATGTGTTGTTCCTGAGATGAGAGTACCACACACTTTGGAAAATTGTTTTTATTTTTATTGTACTGACTACTTTTTTTACTTTCTCTAGGTATTTATTTCGTGTGCCGAATTCAAAGATATGGACAGGTTACAACCTTTTCATGTCAAGGTTACAGTACAAGCTCTTGCACTAGCTGATTTTCATTGTAATATTACAAACACTGAGTGTGTTGGATATATCAGTGGTCATTGGAATGGCGATCAAAATAGTAAGAAATTTTATGCTACTCCAATCAATTCATTACTCGTTCGTAGTCAGTATAAAAGTACACTTAGGGAATGATTTAATTTTAAATTTTAAGTATAAGTTCAATTAAATTCATGCGGTCATTCAAAATAAAGATGAGTTTAGTCAAGTAAAGTATGCTTTGTTTTATGTTAAAGTTTTAAAACTAGAAGTTATTCATCCTGTTCGAGTACTCATGCCATTTTCTGGAGGTGTGGATTGTGACAATGAAAGAAATCGTATAGCACTTGAGATTCAAAAACTAGGGCATGAAGTTGTTGGCTGGTATACATTTTTAAACAATTTACAAATTGATATACATAATAAGTAACATTTTGAATGGTTCATGGGGAATAATGTACTTTTAAATTAACACTACATTTTTGAAAATTACAGGTACCACTCACACCCGAAAGCTCCCGCACAACCTACAAAAGATGACATTTCGAGACAGTTAGATTATCAGATAATGATGAAAGGAGCAACAGAAGCTAGCTACATTCCATGCGTTGGACTGATAATATGTAATTACAATTTCTGTTTTATTTGATTTTATAATGAAGTTCAACAATTTGCTCCTTCATGTGGCCATGTGGCGTAACTACCTACAATATATAAAAATTGTGGTTAACATTTTATGTTTATTATTTTCATTTGCTACTTTATAGCTCCAATGTGTTATACAAATCAAGATGGATTAAAAAAGTCGAAAGCACAACTTTTTTGGGTTATGCCACCTCCAGACAACCGTCCTTTGGAACTTGGTAAAATAAACCGCCACCGTTTACTTTCTTGCATGGCTTGATAAAAACGTGTATATATAATTTATTTTCTAAATCTTGTAAATATATTTTTCCTATTTTTCCAGGTCGTCCTATGCACCTTAATTACGATATTACTCCTGCAACTACTACCGTGGACACTAAGAGTCTAATATTAGAAATAGTACGAGTTGATATGATACAATTTTTCATATTAGTCAATAATTTACAAAACAATATCTAGATCCTGTGTTATAAAGCATTTGTAATAATTGCATGATATCATATTTTTTGTGACTTGACAGGGGGCCATTTTAAACTTTTACAAAGAACGAAAATCTCTCGTCGATATGAATGACCTTTCAAGTGGAAGATTTGATAAATTAAAGGTTATAATTTCTTAATTACAAAATATTTCCAAGAACCTAGCAAGCTTGGATAACTTAAAGTTTAAAGTTTTTTTCTGTAATGAATTTTTTTGTTTAAAAATTCCAAATCTACCTGTAACAACACGCTTTAGAAAGAATTTTCTAGTTGCTTTGTCATGAATAGTTATGGGAAAAGTGTAGACTTAATTATATCCCATGTTGTATGATAATTTCGGTTTTATATTTTTAAACAGGAGACTGTGTCATCTTGGATACCAGAATTAAAAGACAATAAAGAATTTTGGATTGAAGTAAGACATCTTTTTACTTCACCTGTACCACCACCTGTAAAACCGCCGCCTAGTACTTCTACTACCACTACAACTACTAATACTACTAATAATAATAATTCTGAGAGTTCTGTGAAAGAAGATGAAGAACCGTCAACATCAAGTTCGCCAAAGCAGAGTAAAGAATCTTCAAATAGTGTTGCTGCCGAATCTCCTGATCCATCACAGTCAGCCTCGACTTCTTCTGCAGGTTTACCCGTATCGAATTCGGCATCTACTTCTGCATCTCGATCGGCTTCCACTCCAAGCTCAACCGGAGACGAACCTATGGCAACATAAGAACTATTGGCCATAATTTTTCTCCTTCGAAGAAAGAAACGTACTTAAACTATAGCTATTAATTAAGTTAACTGAAGATTAAATTGTGTGAAATGTGTTATCAACTTCTATCTCAACACATGATGTGCCCGTTTTTTGACAAGATACACAGTAAAGAGTTTTGACGTGATCTACAATGTGTGATTAGTCAGGTCAGTTGTTGATATATGATAATATACATACAGTGCATATAGACAACAGTATCAAGTATTCGCTAATGAAGGTGTTATCGAATGATGTATCAAGTCATGTCATATTATTACGTGCCGAAAATATGATAAAAGTAAGTATCACAACTTGGAATCTGCATTAACTTCTAGTTTTTTCTCCAAAACAATTTTTTTAAGTAGAAATCAATGAAATATATTCCCTAATATTGGGAAAGAACCATATGTTTCAATGCAAAAAATGAAACTTTTTTACCTAATTAATTTATACTAGATACTCTTGACTCTGTATTTAAAATGACCATAGTGATTTTTTAAGATGAATAATGATTACTACAACTGTAATAACAATTAATCTCTTTTTTGCAAACCAAGTTATTGTAACGAATAATATAAGTATGTATAAGGTATTAGTGACTGACAGTATTTTTATTCTATGAAATTATAGGCATAATGATATAATAATATGTTTACATAATATATTTAGCATACGAAATTTTAAATCAACTTAATGAATGACAGAATATTATAGAAAGGAAAGTCTTATAGCTGTTGTAAAAAATACAGTTTATAAAATGTGGAGAAAAAAAGAGTTTCTATTTATCTTAACTCAGCAAATGAGAATACTAGTATATAATATATTTAAAACAGTTTGTCGTACAAAATATTTTAGTGTATCTTTTCGTTCTGCATAGATTGATCAAAAGAGAGAAAACGATGAGACAGTTTAAGCAATGCTTTTTATATCATTATAATATACTTTACTTATACATATACAATAATGTAAGACAGTTAATCAACGGACAATTATTATTATTGTTGTTTTAGTGTTTTGACACGTTTGAAATAAGCTGCATAGCTGAATAGGTTTTGTACAATACAATAACTTAAGTGTCTAAAAATGTTATTACTTAATATTTGTGTTTGGTCTAACATTTTATTATATCATGAAAAGTTGCTTTCACAATGGCATTTACTTTTAGGTATAAAATATATAAATAATATGAAGGTACACAAGTGATTTTAAACGAAAGTTAGACAAAAGGAGAAAGTAGTGTTTCTTACTTATGTAATAGTAGAACAGTACATACATAATTTATGCTTTATTTAAGTAATTTGACCATGTATTATTTCAGGCACTGTAAGATTTATGATTATGATTGTTTTTAAATCATGTAAAAAGTCGTATTTTAGATTATTATCAACCAAATGTAAATGTGTTATGTTATAATCCTCCCTCGTTTTCGTAGTCTCCATTCTCAAGCCATTTTGCATATTTTTCTATAAGATAATAAAATATTAACGTATACTGATATAGCTATAGATGTACATTCAACATGCATGCAAAGTACACATACTCCAGATATGATTATAAAATAGTTCGCTTTTTTGTTTGACACCCAATTAGGTACGTGTACATTTTTCATCAATGTTTTTTTTTAATTTTTAAACAATGACATTATTTTGTAAACTAATAAAATCAACTTGTAATGTATCTTGAGCAAGATGAGAAGTATAAATAAAAATGATAAGTAAATACACGGTATATTCAATTTAAGGTCGTAAACGGCATTGCCATGGGAGAAAGACTACAA
The DNA here is from genome assembly GCA_034698285.1 of Sminthurinus bimaculatus. NCBI lineage: Eukaryota > Metazoa > Arthropoda > Collembola > Symphypleona > Katiannidae > Sminthurinus > Sminthurinus bimaculatus. The sequence goes on along the minus strand of JAQIVE010003514.1, from coordinate 9,082 downwards.
GTTGCTTCCGAAACTTTCATAACGTGATGTGTATTTATTATTTAAATATACGCATAATTATGGCCCTGTACCTTATGGGCTATATAATTTTTCGTTTTTTCTATCACCAGCATTTTGAAAACAATAGTAAATGAAAATCCAAGTTGACCGTTCTAGACTTACACCAGAGGCCAGGTGTCCGATAAGGCAGATGTAAATAAATCGCTCCACTTCATGAAATGGACTTGAAGCTGAGCTGGAGAAAGTAAGTACGAATATAACAGGATTGGAACCACAGTTTACAGTGTCTCACGTTTCCCCAGTCACCAGTTCCGCTCCCACATCAAGTGCTGTTTCGTTGCGTTGCCTACGCGACGGGTGTCCAAATAAACTTTACAACAAAAAACCACATCGCAAGCATAGACACAGTTTGTCCTTAACCAGAGAAAATGCGAATGCTTTATTTTTTTCAGTAGATTATTATTATTTTAAAGTCAAAAGAAATCATGTGGGAAAGTGTCAAGTGATAATAGTGTTCTTTTTACCAGGAGGATAACGACAAATAATAACAAGAAGCAAATACTTACGATAATTTACATAAACAACAACACAACAACGAAATTGATAAAACCAATTGATTTTGGTCGCATTCCAGGTTCTTGGTTATAAGAAATAAAATTGTACAATTAAGAAAGAACATTGTTCTCCTTGCATAAATAATGTCGATATTTACCTGTCATGAGGAACCGGCGACTGTACAGTACGTTTCCAGTTCTTGCTCCAAAGCGACTTTGTTTAACATTTTTGTTGTAGTTGTTGTTGTTGTAGCACCATACATTATTGGATATAGAACTCAAGGTAAATACCAGCACGACTGAACAGTATGCAAAAGTTTAAGAATTAGTTATTTTATAAGTAGCAAAGTAGCACACATAAAAGCTCTTTCACAATACCTGATTCCTATAAAAGTGTGTAAATACTTGTGTATATTGGATTTAAATGCACATACTTAAATACATAAGGAAGAATGTATTAAGTAATTTGCGTTTACTTTTATAGGATTCTGGACACGACTTGAAACTGTTCGAGAGCAACCCATTATTTCATTTAAGCACGAAGCTCTTATTATTCTTGAGACAAAATTAGTTGATGGGACAAGTGGAACTTTGGTTTGGTCGACTTTATCTGGCCTTAATAAAATGCTCGTAGAAAAAGCGTCTCATTCTCTCGTGGTATGCAAATAAGTTTTTGAACAAAACATGATGTTACTATGCAAGTTTACCTGGATACGTACATGTTATACATACATATGTTATTATATGTATCTGTACACATGTATTATGTGCCTGTATGTATGAGGTACAAAATAATATATGCATTTTGTAGTCCAGGGAAGGAGATTTCAATATGGACGGAGTTTACGAATTTCTGGAAGTAGAGATACGATTTCCACTGAAAAATGAAGAAAAAGTGGATGGAATTCATTTTATACTCTTATTCGACTACAAACTCTTTGTAAGAATGCTAATAGATACACACATGCTACATTTTCATCAATGCCTTGTCACACGCTTTTACAGCCTTTTATAAGGAGTATTTTAAAAGTCATTTAAAAAGTCAATTCCATGATTTCTGATTTTACTAAAACAAATAGAAGCATGTCACATTCCAAATGGAGTCCATGGCATACGGTAGTTACCAAACCGGAAAGAGCTCCAATCGATTTGATGTTACTGCTGATTTAGTCCTCGTCCAAAAACATCCATTATGGAATAGGATGCGAGACACAAGATTTAACTACGACGTCATTCCAAGAAACAGCTCGTCCTCCAAAGATTACAACTTACGAAAAATCATTGATGAATACGCCGAAAGAAATGGTATGAAACAAAAATTTCTGGTGTAAAAATATAAAATATTACATTAAAAACAACAATAATTCTAATTAGTATATCATGTGATTATTAAATTATATTGGGAATTCCTGGATTATAAATTTTCTAGTGAGTACAATTTTGAAAAATCAATACCAGCTGTGGATGATGGATGAGGATTTACAAGATGATGAGTTTACATTCAAAGCCAGGATATTTTACCCCGAGCAATCGTACGAGTGTTGGGCTGGATTCTGGAATTCCATGAAATGGGCTTGGATTCAGTATTTTTCCATATTTGTCATTGTTGCAGTCATTGTCAAGAAGTTTCAGCAAACTGTGTTCAAAGCTAGACTTTTTGAAACCCGGCTGCTACTACCTTGGGAAAGAAACTCAACTTCACTGAAGTGTTCATGATTTCAAGCTTTCACAAAAACTTTCTAGGTTAGATTTGTTTGACTAAAATACCTTCTTTTCTTTGAAATTTTACGTTTATGCATAATATTATCATCTATAATGTGCATATATTTTAGTGAGCTACTGTAAGTGGAGAGTGTTGTTATTGGTACTTTAAATTTCCGGGATAGGTTTCATGCTAAGAGACATACTGAATTTTGTATAATGTATGCCATATTTTGATATTTTCATAATAAATACTATTGAATTGTAATTAAAACATCTCTAATAATCGCTATAGGATGAGTTTTGCCTTCTTCATTTATTATTACGTGATTTCAAATAATAAATATACATAATATTATATTTATTAATTATTATCATCAGTCATCTTGCATGGGAAATGGGAATTGATATTTTAGCTAGGTATATTTTATCCCTTGATCGTAGAAAGAAAGAAGTGTTCAATTTTTTTAGCTAAAAATGGTGAGAAAAACTAAGTAAAGGTGTAATGAATAATGGTTTTTATACCATTTACTTGGTCACGTGTTATTTACAAGTTAATAAGATACATATTCAGCACAAACTGTGTAAATATACACATGTACAATGTACACGCTTTTTGCTCTGAAGCCTTTTGATTCAATCAAAAAAAATTCTCTTACAGAAACAGTTTTGGTTTAAATTATCAAGTGTTTCCATTGTAGTAAATTTTGAAGTTTCTCTCTCTCTCATAAGCTTAACCCCTTCGGGTTGAAACATCCTTCATAATATTAACTTTTTTCCCCAATGTAAGGTTATCAACTTCTTCAAGAATATCTTCCTCTTCGTCTTCTTTAACAAGATCCTCCTCCTTTGGCTCGATGACAATTCGAATTTGAGGATGTTCAATATCAACTACTAGGAAGGAATATTTTTCGAAATCTCCATGATGGTCGTTCTACAGTTCGAATAAAAGCAAAGGGTTAATTATGACGTACACTTAATTTAATAAAAAGTATTAAAAAGTAAAGGATAGTGAACTGCCATCACTTACAGACAACATCTCTAAATGTACAGTCCCCTTTCCAAATTTTCCTTGCACATAGAACTTCATACGAATGTGTCTAATGTGGTTATTGAAGAAGATTTGGTGCCTAAAATATTGAATGAAACTCGATAATAACTGTAAAAAGTAAACTACATCATAATCGTATAGGTTCAAATTCACATAATAAAAGTAGCATGCATTCTTACGCAACATGACGCCGGTATCCCCTACGAGTTTCTTCACCAAATGCTTTAATTGGCGCTCCTAATAAATCGACGACGTCTTGATTTTCCTGGACTAACTTAAATGACTTTGAGTAAATTTGATTAGGACTATTGCTTGAAAACAAGTCCATCCACAAAGTGGTAAATACTGCGGCTATTAGACAAAATCCGAGGGCGATAACAGCAGTATATCCTGTCGTTTTAGTATTTTCTTGAACTGCAATTTATCAAAATACCATTAATGAGATTTCTATTAAAAAAAGACATTCATTAGCCGTGTTTATGGCTGTAAACAACAGTTTATTACTAAAAACTATATTACTTATTATTTGAGATTCTAATGTCCGTAACAATGACCATTACCTTTTTCTTGGAAACTTAGGATTTGTCCATCCGGTCTCATCGCAGCTTCTTCTAACATGTGTTCTGTGATATATGGCTCTCTAAGATTTCTTTCTTTTGGCTTCTTGCGGTTAGCGGTTAGATGAGTAGGATCAACTCTCCGCACTACAGTTTGTTTTTCATCAGCCTTAATTCCTGCTGGAGGTGGGGTAGAACTTGTTGTTGGAACACAATAAAAACGTAGCTGAACAATATTGATAACATTTTTACTACTATGTATCGATGATAATATACTGTGTGGTTTATATTTTGAAAAACTAAAGACATGTTGGGAAGAATAACTTTGGTTAAACTTGGCGAGTTGCTGAAATGAGTTGAATCCTTTAAGTAATGTACTAAATTTTATCGATGATTGTCTCAGAACTGAGACTTGTGTTATTGCCAGCATCTTTTAAGGCTTTAAACTCTACAGAAAAATAGAAAAAATAATTTATAATACTTTGCTTAGTTTAACTGAGCTTGCTATAGTAAAAGTGCCTGACGAACTTGTGCGAAAAAGTCTTAAACACTATAATACTTTCCATACATAGCACAATGTATACAAATCAACAAATTAACAAAACATTTTAATAGAAGAATGGACAAGTTTGTCATGCATTTTTAATAGTTGACTGTTGACTTCATTACTTATTATTTGTTTCATGTTTCATGTGTACAGATATTAGTTCAAGTTTAGTTTAAAAAAGTTGACTTGCATTATTTGCTCTTACGTTTATTTTGTAGTTTTATACGCCAGACTCGCCAAACTAATGCATGTCAAAGACACGGCACAATATTTGTACAAAAACTGTTGTCACTCAAAATCTAAAAGATAGTTATTGCAGAAAACTCAAAGTTAATTATTGTACTTTGAGCTATTTCAGTTTTTGGACTTTTGGACACCGACAAAATAAAAATAATACACAAATCACAAATAATCAAGTATCAAGTCACATGAACAAAAATTTTAAATTTAACGCACAAATATTGAGGGAAAATCATTCAAAACTCAAAACCAGCAAAAAAATGCAAGCCTAAAATTTTGGATTTTTTTTGGATTTTTTCTTCTCCGATTATTTTTGAAAAATGGTCAATCACAGAGTTAATTCTGTACATAGGAAGACATTTGTCACCCCGAGACGACCCTTCGAAAAGGCTCGGTAAGTTATTTTGCTCTGAATTTAGTTTATTCTTCTTTAAAGGATCCTAGAATTTTTTACAATTTTACAACATGCGGATACAGGCTACAGGCCGGCTTGTGCTAATGCTGAATTTCTGAAAATGTTTATGTGTGCGTACTTATGTACGATACAATATAAATACTTACGTACTTATGTATTTCAACTTTGTTTGATATAATATTATTTTCAAAGGCTTGATCAGGAATTAAAGATAATTGGAGAATATGGCCTTCGTAATAAACGTGAAGTATGGAGGGTAAAATATACATTAGCCAAAATCCGAAAAGCCGCCCGTGAACTGCTTACCCTAGATGAAAAGGACCCCAAACGTCTTTTTGAAGGTAAATATTTTTAATATTACCAGTAGTATTTACTATTTATCTTAAGATGATAAAGGTACCAAAGTAGGATGGAGTATAGATTGTATATTGATGAATGCTTTTGTTTTTTGTCTCATGCTTATAAGTAACAATTTGCATGCTTTTTTAGCTTAGAACGTGTTTGTGTTTTGAAGGTTGAAATGATGAGCATTTAATTTGACACCTCTTGTATGAAGGCCAAAAACAATGATTCTATCAAATATTTAGTAAAATCTGAGTCAACCCTAAACAAAAAATCCGTCTTTAATTTTTGAAACAATTTTTTCTGTGTCAAAATGAGTCGATTATGTAGATTGCTCTTAAATGTAATGGACTACTACCAGGTTTCATTTTTGTCTAATCATTTTGGCTATTACTTAATTGTAATTTATAGGTAATGCCCTTCTTAGACGTCTCGTTCGAATTGGTGTGCTCGAAGAAAGTAAGATGAAGTTGGATTACGTGTTAGGTCTCCGTATCGAAGATTTCCTCGAGAGAAGGCTACAAACACAAGTTTTTAAATTGGGACTTGCCAAGTCCATTCATCACGCTCGCGTTTTAATTAGACAGCGACACATTCGGTAAATATTTACTTGCATACTTTAAGCTTATTTACAAAGTTTCCGCGGACGTACCCCAAGTAATAATTAATATGGGGGTAATTAATTCATAATAATTACACTGCCATCCAAACTTAAAGGGGTTAAAGGAATTCTTGTCAAAGTGACGGTACGAGTGCTCAAGTATAAACTTGAGTATACCTTAACCGACTCATCGGCACGAAACATTTTATTTAAAAATACAAAAATAAAATCTTAATTGCAACCAACCGTCTTGCTTTAAATGGGTGTAAAATGTAAAACATAATTTGAATCTGATAATGACGAATCATTTTTGTTGTTTTCTTTTGTAATTACAGAGTTAGAAAGCAAGTTGTCAACATCCCTTCATTTGTCGTCCGACTAGACTCGCAAAAGCATATAGACTTTTCACTCAAGTCTCCATTTGGTGGTGGCCGAGCTGGACGTGTTAAGAGGAAGAATCTTAAAAAGGGACAAGGTGGTGGTGGCGCTGAAGAAGAAGATGACGAGTAGACTATGTCATACTTAATTTAATCATTTTCAAATTCTTCATTTTGTATTAAATGGAAATAAATAAGAACATGTTGAAATAGAAAAATTAAAATTATTGAATTATTGTGTTATAATTATTTGCTTCATTCTCCTCTTAAATAATAATGTTATGATTCACACATTTTCAGCATCTAAGATCAACACTTGGCTTAAATATTTACGCATTATTTTAAATTAATGTACTTATTAGTTAAAGTAAGTAGTAGTAAATAACAATTTTTTTTGTAAATTAAATTAAACATTTTCGTTTTATGCTGAAAAAGCTGTATCTCCGTGAGTCTATAGACACCCTATGAAACCTAAAGTTTTCATATTTTCTGTGGCGGGCAGGAGATCCGTCCGAGGGTCCGAGATCAAAAATCAAAAAAGTTTGATATGATTTTCAATGTTTCAAAATTGTAATTTTAAGTAACTTACTTTGATTTTGGTAGCTTCGATTTCATTTTCGACTTGAAGGAAGTTTCTTCCGGAGGGTACACATGTGTTTCTGTGTATCCTTTGGTTTGGTTTCTTCATTCTCTTTACTTTACAAGGCGGTGACTGGCTGAAGACTGAATAAGAGCTGAACTATGAAGTTCTTGTCAACTGTCATTGTCGCAATAATATTCTTGATTGTGTGGTGTGAATTTCTCTTCTATTATTTCATTATATTTCAGGTACTTATGATACATAATATGAATAAATTATAGATAACATTGCTGCCTTTTTATGCTGGATTCGTTTTTGGTTTTCTAAAGTAAAATTGTGTTTTGTTTTTCTGTTATAGTGCTCATGGCCAAACTATCCTCAAAAAGAAGGGAAGGAAAATGTTCTCAAAGCAATGTTTGTGGCGGACACACATCTTCTCGGGCCATATCGAGGTCACTGGTTTGATAAGTTAAGAAGGTATAAGCTGAATAAGTAATTACTACCATATTACCTACATACATACATAAAAGATAAAAGTGCATAATATGCACTGCATACTGCATATTATTATACACACATTTGTAAGTACTAAGTACCTTCTTTGTCATGTGTAGTGGGCCAATGGAAGATGATTAATTGTGTAATTGTGCAATTGTTTTGTAATAATCTAGGGAATGGCAAATGCATCGAGCTTTTCAATCTGCGATTTCTATCTTTGAACCGGAAGTTGTTTTCTTTCTGGGTAAGAATTTTTACTTTGATTTTTTTTTCATAATGCGTATATTATAAAGTATAAAATCAAAATACCAGAGCATTGAAGTTTGCATAAATTCTTGCAGATGACAAACTGGACATTTGTTTCTATATTGGAGATGGTTTAAAATGAATGACCTAATTTTTATTTTAACTACAGGCGATTTGTTTGACGAAGGACTGTGGGTTCGAGAGGAAGTGTTCGAGGCTTATGTGAAGCGTTTTAAATCATTATTCGAAGTTCCAGCAAGTACAAAAGTCTTCGTTGTCCCAGGAAACCACGATATGGGTTTTCATTATCTGTAGGTTAAGCACTTTTATAGTTTCGTACTGTAATTATTTTTTCATTGTTTACGAATTACGAACAAAGTTTATCATCCGGTTGCTTAGAGTATGTAAGAGACATTGGTTTCGTATATGCTCTAAGGTAGCATGGTGATCCACGAAACTTTCGAAGGAGTTAGCCTATCATAACACAACTTGGTACTAATACCCACTATCTATCTAACTTCCTTGGTAACCTTTGCTCATCTACAGGAAAAGTTGATTACTAATTAAGTAGCGAACACATTGGAAAATAACCTCTGAAACGGGCTTGAAATTTGGTCTGAAACTTTGTGTGAAAATGATTTTCAAAGTTGATTGAAACTGTTATGAAAAAGTATTGGATAAGGCGCTTGCGCTTATTGACGTTGGTATTCGAATGTATTCTGAAGCATACGTAATTTCCCAAGTACCGCACATCATTTTATTAATATTTTAAAAGAGCTGAAAATATGGGGTATTGCAATTGAAAAATAGTCAGTCAAGGTTTTGATGCTGAGACGTAGATAAATAACTTAGCCCAATTTTTCATGAAATTTACGAGTTTTTTCCTGGTTTTGTTGAATCCGTTACTCGAGTATATATTTTTATGACAAAATGTCATAAATATTTCATTTTTATTCAAAACTTTTACTGGTCGATTTTTAATTGTAATTTCCCATATCCTCAAATCTTTTAAAATGATGTGCGTTACTTGGGAAATTACATACATTAGGCACGGCTCTGCAGTCATTTTTTCAAGACTATTGAAACGCTCGATTTTCGAGTGTGCTTGGATATGAAACTGGTTTGAAATTTTGTCTGAAATTTCGAATTTCAAGCCAGTTTCAGGCTCAGTTTCAAGGGAAAATTTCCAGTGTATTCACAGCTTTACATATTTTGGTCATGGTGATGGTGGGATGATTTATTCTATGTCCTCAATTTCCATGGCAAGGTCTAAAAACTTGATACTTCAAGATTATGTGAGGAAGACGTGACAGTTCTGGCCAACAAAATGTTTTTTTACGAAGTTGAGATTTTTTCATACATAATCACAACAC
>JAQIVE010003513.1:0-16580 GCA_034698285.1 Sminthurinus bimaculatus | reverse complement strand
TCCTCCAGCACTGGTTGGAGGTTTTGGGCTCAGACTGACCCACCTTGTAAACGATAGAAAAAGTTTAGCCGCCATGAGGTACCTATATCCTGATACCAAACTCGCACAACAAAAACCTACTGCACTGTGACTTTATAAAATAAGGCATTCATTTGTTCATTGTTGTGTCGCGTTGTTTCTAATTGAAGCTGCTGTATTAAATGGTCATAAAGTTATTGCTTACTTGTATTGTACAACAATAGAGAATAACCATTATTGAAGCGACGAGAAAGAGGAGTTGACTGTACTTACAACCCTTTGCCTTTCAAAAACAAATTTTTATTATTGTATTCAAGACGTCACATATACATAAAACACATTGACAGTATCATCATTTCGTTAAGGTCTCTCGAGTGGTATTAGCAGTCGAGCGAGTGCGAAAATTAAGTTGCAGGGACTATTTGAAATGACTCTTCTTGTCCGCTTTAACAATAATAGCATCAAAAACAACTTGGTCGGATACACGGAGCATTATTTTACTAACTTTATACGAATAATTGTATACTCCTAGCCTTTCCGAAACAATAATATTATTATATACAGGAAGCTCATGAAATCATTCTTTAAAAAAAGGCAAATGATCCAATTTTTTAAAATACTACCTTTATATTTACATAACAAAATACTATAGAACTAAACCTGGTTTTTATTAAATTTTTTTTTTTTTAAATACGGAACTTTTGGGCGTTATAGTTAAATCATGATGACAACGCTAGCAGTAATGATCAATGTGTTTATTCGTTTGTTGCAGGACTACCTAACTACTCCTTTTTAGGGACGTGTTGTTCGCCAATTTTAGGTATTTGATAATTACAAACAAATGTATGTCCCCCACAAAAAACCACGTAACTCGGAAAATAGCTTTTTTGCTTAGTATTGGACAAAAACCTACCTACTAACTAGGATTTTGTACAACACTAAGCAAAAAAGCTATTTTCCGAGTTACGTGGTTTTTCGTGGGGGACATACAAATATCATTAACAGTGAAGCATCCACATTCACGATTATATAAATAATGTGTATTTTACGTGGGCAATAGTGGTTCCTTTTTAATAACAGTTGGTTATAAAATTTTTTTAGACTCTTGTAGAGACCTATGCCTTCTACGGTCACTTATAAGTCCTCAACGCCAAGAACCGATCAAATATCGGTAAGTTTTTATTTTTGTATTGTGTAAATAACTTTTGACAGATAAATTATGTATTGTATTGTACATACATGGGATGTTTGTTGGAGTATCCAGAATCGAGAATCTATCACCAACAAACAGTCCATACTTTTTACTAAATTGTCTACTTATACTTCATGCTGCATTTTTAACTAACGACGAAAGAAAATGAATTTATAATGTCTGGTTTTATGCTACTTTAATTACATAGGTTATCAAAATTTTCCAGTAGTAGACATCGGAAATTAGAACCATTGAAGGATTTTTGAAACCTGGTTTGGACCAACAAGAGGTCCTTAAGGTAATTTTTTGAGGGTTTGAAATGTGCATAATATGTGTTTATTACTAACCATACACTAAGCTTTTTTTTAGTCTTGATCCAAAAAAGTAATATAATAAGAATAATAGTATGATATGATTTTTTTTTTAGACCACCACCCTGAAATCTATAAAAAGTCTGAAGAGAAGCTGGGGGAGGAGCAGCAGAAGGGAGAGCTCCAGTGCTTATCAATAATACCATCACCATTGATTTATCCAAGTTCTCGTTTCTCCAACAACATTATACTCCACCATCCTTATCATCACTACCACCAACATTTTGCTTCAGTTCAGTCAGATGTTATTTTCCACAAATTCAGTTTTTGAACTTAATTTATTCCGGTTCCGATTCTGAATGTTAATCACGTAGAATTTTCATTCATGACTCAACATTTCTTCCCATTTATATCTTTACTAACTAAAAAATCTTAATCTTTGTAATACACAACTTTTCACAAGTACGCACTTTCACACCTCTAAGAAAACAAGATAGATTTTTATAGTCCAATAACTCCTTGGCCCGTTTTATATACACATGCTAACTACCCCTTTCCTACTAAAAAGATACACGTATAAAAAGTACTTCATTTAAAAAGGAGAAAAATACTGAAAGAATTTATCGGAATCTCTATTTGAAAAAGAAAAAGGCTTATTAATTAGATTATATTATTATTACATACTGTCACTTATTTTTTTAAACTAATAGTTTTTATTTTCACTATTGTACAATATTAATATTACTTCCTATTTATTTTCCCTGTCTTTCCCCCTTATTGTACATCTTATATTTTAAAAAACAACAACTTGTACACTGAATTTCTGTTGAGCACAAAAAAGAAGATACCGAAATAACAAAATGAGTTTAAACGTGAACCGGGGCGTGAGCGACGCTTTCTATCGCTACAAGATGCCGAAACTCTTGGGTAAGAAAACATCTTCATTTGCAGTCATATTATATAATGCATTAGGATGTGTATGTGCATATACATACAATGAATTAAGTAACGAGCATATTATTTCTTGTTTCTATACAGCTAAAGTTGAGGGAAAAGGAAATGGCATTAAAACTGTCATTGTCAACATGGTGGATATTGCTAAAGCCCTTGGACGGCCTCCAACCTGTTAGTTTTCGCTTTTTTGTGTCACTTTATTCTGTCTTAATACAATAAATTAATCATTATTATTTGAAAAGATGCAAAATTTTCACTAACTTAATATTATTTTGAATTTTTAACGAAAAAAAAATGTAATTTTTAAATTAGCGTCTTGATAAAAAATAAATATTAAAGTATAAACCGTTTTACAATGTTCTTATTTTATTTATGTAGATCCAACCAAGTATTTCGGTTGTGAATTGGGAGCCCAGACGCAATTTGACTTTAAAGATGAAAGATTTATCGTGAATGGCTCTCATGAAGCTGGAAAACTCCAAGACTTACTAGATGGTTTCATCAGGAAATTTGTTCTTTGTCCCGAATGCGATAACCCTGAAACGGTACTCTCAGTTCAAGCTAAAAAGAATACATTGAGTCAGTCTTGCAAGGCTTGTGGCTATTCTGGAATCATTAAAGGAGGACATCGTCTCATTACGTATATCATCAAAAACCCACCTAGTAAGTGTATTATTTTCTTTTATTCGGGAAATTGAGTGATAAATTTTAAATTTTATGGAATTTGTATGCACAAATACTCTTGTAAAAATAAAAACAAAATAATGTTATATTCTTGTTTTGTTCAAAATCCAGTCTTTATTATACGCGATAATATTTTTTCTACTTTTTGTGTGTGTATTGTGCAGTTTTTTAAAATAACAAGTTTAGAATTGAGATATCCGATGATTATGAAAAATGTTATTCAGATCTGAAATCAAGTGATTACAAACCATAAGGCAGACTATGAGGAAATTCTTTGTTATAACTTGTTACTAATAGAGTAGCTTTGCAAAGAATATACGCACATTGTTTTTAATTATTTTGAAACATTGTTTTGTTTTTGTTTTTAAAAAATAGCTGTGAACCCTGCTACCCAAGGAGCATCCTTGACGGCTGGTAAGCGAGCCAGGAGAGCCGAAAGGAAGAAGGAGAACGGTGGAGTCACTCCACCAAACGGAAGTGATGGAGATGGCGAATGGGAAAATGGAAACAACGCACAGGATGATGAGGATGACGACTGGTCTGTTGATGTTAGTGAAGAAGCCGTTCGTGCGAGACAACAAGCTGACTTGAGTGAGGGAGTTAAATCTTTGGCTCTTACTGAAGATGCTGAGAAGCCTGAAAAGGATCGTATGGACTTGTTTTACAAATTTCTTCAACTCAAGATGAATGAAGGATCCAACAAACTTGATGATAAGGACAAGGAGGTTTTAGGGGAAGCTGAGCGCTTGGATGTTCGAGCTAAAGCTGCTCTTATTTTGGCTGAATTGCTTTTTGATCAAAATATTATTTCACAGGTACTTACATATGAATATTTTATCACGTAATAGTTGATTGTTTGTCTTGTTCAATTTTAGGGTTTTTTAATCCTTTTTATACTTGAAATTCTTTTGTTTTATAGGTGAAGCAGCATCGAAAAATTTTGCTTCGTTTCTGTCATGAAAATCCAAAGACCCAGAAATATTTGATCGGAGGAATAGAGCAAGTGATCAACTTGCACAAGGAACAACTTTTGCCCAAAGTTGCTATCATTCTCAAGGTAATTTGATTTTAAGAAAAACAAAAACTATCCGTAGTTAACATTAATAGTGCTAGTGGCATTTCCGATGATTACGAAATATATTATTCAGATCTGAAATATTGTGATTACACACCATAAGGCAGACTATGAGGAAATTTTGTTTTCGACTCAATTAAGTCAAATTGTTAAAACAAATGCTTTGAAGCAAATAATGTGTCGTAGCCGATGTATATTTAATGTATTATAACTTGTGTGAAATGTAGAACATGTATGATGAGGATATCTTGGATGAAGAAGTTCTTTTGGAGTGGCACTCAAAGGTTAGCAAGAAGTATGTGAGTAAAGAGTTGAGTGCTGACATTCATGCTAAGGCTGAACCTTTCATTAAATGGCTCAAAGAGGCTGAGGAGGAGGAGAGTTCTGAAGAAGAAGACGAGGAGGACGATGTTGAAGTAAGTTGCACATACGATTATATGTTTACATTTCGACATTAAGCCACACATGGAATTTTTTTTTTGTAAAACAATTTAAAAATACAAATATCATGCACAACATCTTTACTTATTCCTTTTTAATATTTAATTTTAGATCGAGTATGATGACAGGGCCCGAATTTCTAGCTTGAAGGCCCAACAAAATACCCCTGCTCCACTGTCAAAGAACGAAATAAATGGAAAAGCGAAAAACAATAAGGATGAAGAAGATGACTTTGATATTGACGCCATATAAAACAACAGCAACAAAACATTTTATCTTTCTACAAAATCAAATTGCTTTTTCCCAAGAAAAAATTTCCTCTCAAATGAGTTTATTTAAGCAAGCTTATAATTCGTACCATCTTACAAATCATTATATCTCCGGCTATAACTTGTGAACTAAAAATTGCGATGTATTTTTTTTAATTACTCGATTTTAGGGAAATTAATTTCTTGAAGTTGGTGGTAGTATAAAAGCATTGTAGTGTCTTTATTTTAAAAAAAACAATATACTATGGGTTTAAAAATTTATTGTAAAAAATACCGAACTCATTGCAATATAATATATATATTATATATTATGAATGTATGTTTGATATAAATAAGAAGAAGTAACTTGACTCGGTTGGTTTTCAATACACCTTCACAATATTACATCATCAGACAACATGTTTTTCAGCTCGTCGTGTTATTTCCAAAAAAAAATTCATCATACAGATACATTAACTAACAATTAACAAATTACACTTGTATCCTTGAATTGATTTGTTCTCCGAGTATTAATAATAATAATAACATACTAACAACGATACTTTTTATTATTGTTGTTGATACTTGTTTAAAGTATACTGTGTTTTATGTTTATCGTGTGCTCTCATATCCTTCTCGAAGAGTTGAGTCGAATCTTTATTCAATAAAAAAAATCTATGCAAATATTTACTATTCCAAAGTACAAATAATTTATTTGGGCGTATTTTGTCATTTGTTTTAAACCCCTGGTTTGCATCACGAGTTTGCTATACACCATAGTACTTAAAAGTTTTAAAACAAATGTTATAAGTTTGATAAATTTTAATAAAACTTGAATCTCAGTTAGCTCCAGGAAATGGTTTGACGTGCTGATTGCACGAAAAACCTATATGAGTTAAAATCACAGCCCTCTCCCTGCCACGGACCTAAAAGGGGTATGGAAAAAGTGAGATATATCTCACTTTTTCCATACCCCTTCGGAGGAAATTAAGAAAACTTATTTTTGAAACGCTGCAAAGTTTAACAATCACCCCATGCATTAAAACGCATCAAAATTAACAATTCATTAGGCTTAGAACAGCTTATACTTAGTGGCATTCTCTCTGCTCCATTGTTAAAATATGTAATATGTACTTTGGGTAGTTTTTGTTCACTTATATGTTGACAACTGCTAACAAACCCCGTAACACTGCATCGATTTCTCTGTTTCAAAAGTTAACAATTATGATTTTGTCATGTCGGCGACTTTCGTACCGCGATTGATGACAACTGTCAAGTTGATTGGCTGGGCAATTTAGTACGTGCCTTGGCCGTCTTGAAGGCGGGTAAATACTGGATTTCCGGCGACAAAATATTATTGACAATGATTTTCGAAAATTCATTCCACATACACAATACAGCAGAAAATTGATCCCAAAGTTTGTATTGAACAAAATATTGGCCCATTGTTGAAGTGCTTGGATCTCTTCGGAAACCTCCATTCCCCATCCCCAGGACTATCAAAATTAGGACAAAATAATATCTTTGTTAATCGTTAGGCGATAATAAAAAATAGTCATGAAAGCCACACAACAACACGTAATGGGTACCTGAATGAAGCTGAGCGCTCTGATGGCATGTGCAGGTAAATTGAGAGCGAGGAAAACTGTCGAAACTAGCAGCAACGTTTTTGTCACTTTTTTCTCCGCCGCTAATGGTGAAAACGAGTTTGGCCGATTATTGAAACTTCCATTTGCCACTGTGGCAATCCCAGTGGAGTTACACGTGTTGATACTAGTGCAGCTTCCAGAATTCATTCGATAATTACTGTTTGTACACTGACTAAGCTCAGGGCTACTATGACTTCCTGTTCCGCGATATATTGATGCAGAGGTGTAATTTCTAAAATGACTCTTTGTATTCGCTGCAGCAACTCCAAGTTGCCCCTCTTTCTTCAGTTTCCAAAGGCAATGGACAATCCGTGAATTTAAGTAGGTAATCAAGAAGAATGGGAGTATAAAAGTTATCAAGCTGTCAATATGGCTGGCGATACGGGTAAAATTTTCGTAGTCTTCACGAACATAACACAGTCTCATATAACGGCGTCCTTCGACACTTTTGCTATCCTCCAAACTTGAGTAGTTTCCTTATAGTAAAATTATAGTTTGCATCATTATTCATTGTTCACCATTTTAAAACAGCGCCTGACCCAAGTCCCTTTTATAGAGCTTTTGTGGTAGATGCCAGGAGCTTGTAATTGCTTCAATAAATAATAAAGTTATTGACAATCAGACAGCCAAAAAACTTACCCCTGCTTGAGACGCTGTCCAATTCGGTGTCGTTGTTGACCGTAGAAGAAAAAGGAGAGACGGATGGTGATGGAGATGTAGAAGATCCTCTTTCAACGGGGAAATTTACGACGTGAGCAGTGATGAGAATGTAAGAAAAAATCACAAGAGCCAAAAGTAATAGCATGATGATTACTTTTTTGGCCCTTGCTCCAGTACAGACTACTGGTCGGCTCAGGGGAAAGCAGACTGCGTAAAATCTAATAAAAATATAAAACACATGAATATTTACTTGCCCTTCGATTTTTATGTAATCATTGGCGATTTGCATAAAACTTTAATGAGCACGTAGGTAAATACCTTTCCGCTGTGAATGAAACTGTCAGCCAGACGCTGAGAAAGCAGGTAACATTCCCAAAGTACATAACTACTGGACAAACCCACGGCGAAGTCAAGAACGTCACTCCTGAGTCTTCCAGCCAAACTATGAGAAGGTTCACCAAATATCCAATGTCACTTATCGCAAGGGCCAATAAGTAAAGTGACGAACTTCGGTATCGATGGCTTGGGGCTTTACAAAACACGATGACGGACAGGCAGTTTCCAATTGTTCCAAATAGAAAAAGTATGGGCGTGTATGCCTTATTTACGGGGTCATAGGCTAAAAGGAATCTGTAAGAAAACGAACCATCATGAAAAGCCTTCCAAACGTCTAACTATCTACGCATGATGTATTGTTTCATAATTTTTGCGACAACTATAATGGCAAACTTAAGCACTATAAATTGTTTACTTTCACTGATTTTATTTTAATGCTCCTTCATGAAATCTTTGGTGGAAAATAGCTTTCAGCTCTTTAGAATCGTATGTTATAATTTAATTTATTGCATACAAGAGTAAAAGATGTGTATAAGAGAAAAACATTTTATTGTGTGGTGTTTTGCTATCTGTACGCTGTAATTTTTTAAATTTTATTCCAGGTTTTACCTGAACAACAGCGTTCTTGGTGGTTCGAAATTCCAGGAAGAAGAACTGCATGTAGAATTTGCAGACTGTAAACAGCACGGGCTATCCATATCGCACAAAACTTTTATTTCAATAAATGTACAATAAATTTCACTCAGGTATGCACATAATAATTACGTTGCAAAACTGTTTATTAATTAACAGCTCTCACTATTATTCACACATTCCCCAAAACTTTTGGCACTACAAAATAGTGCTCGGAGGTCTAAACCACCTTTGAGTTAATTGTAATAAATGTCTCGATTTTTGATTTCACAAAAATAGAAAAGCGTCTACATTAAAGCTTTTTACTATAATTTCCTAGATTTTGGATCGCTAAACGGTTTTGCATAGGTTTTTAAATTGGCGTAAAAACACACACTTTTCTCTCACTTTCTCTTTTAATCTTCAGCTTTTCAATGAGTGAATGTCGATGCAACGACTCAACTATGTGGACGTACAAAGCCTTTTTATTTCAGCGGATTTCCAGCAAGTTACTAGGTTTTAAAACAAGAAATTCACCTTGCATGTCCGTGTGCAACTAAAAGCTCGGTTCGCTGCAAATGAGGAGAATCCGGAGAGTGATAGATACTGTCGCGCCGCAGATACCAGGAGGAGATGTGCACACTTTATTCATAAGTTGTCTCTGGTGTCATAGGACACACCGAAAGAGTTTTAACCGTCATTCCTTCCAGCGTAGGTGCTGAGTATGATGGGAGGAGAAAGCGTAGTTTTCAATATATACGAGTACACTGTAGCATCGTTACACAGATGCGCCTGATTTTCCCTTTTTTGAAAAGAATTTCTCCCAACTCAGTATGTAACCTCTTTGAGCTATTTGGTTTAAAAAGCCAACTGAGCTGTACAACTTTTTACACAAATTATATTGTACTGCGTACATGCACAATTTATGACACAAAAGGCATGGCATGCAAGTAGGTAAATCTCCCTTCATATACAGAATAGAACGAAAGATAGAGTGCAGATAGGATTGAAAAAACCGCACGACGCCTAGGATCTTATCATACAAATGAAGTACTAACTCAGAACAAGATTCTTCATTAGACTTTCTCCCGAGATTTTTTGTTCACTTTATCCACATTTATTTCATAAACGTCCGTTAAATGGTTTGGTTAGACGTCATGTCGTTTGCACAAAAGTTCATCAAAAGGATGTGAAACCTGGGATTAGCAACTTCATACATGCATACATATTATTCCAGGGGGTTTTCGAATTACATGTCGTTTTCAGCCTTATAACTTTCCACCTACAACTCAAAACTTTGTAATGTTGTACCTAGAAAAAAGAAATTATTCTTGAGTACAAAATGTACTATAGTGCCTTTACCATAGAAAAAAGTGGATTGTAGACTTTAGAGCACAAGTCCACTTTTGAACTTGATTCGGATTCACATAGAGATCATTCAATCGAAGAATTTTCTCGCCTCCTCCTTTATTGCTCCTCTAGGAAAAGAGAAGAATTTCCAATTCTTCTTTTGAAATTTCATACTTGACATGTGAGATTAGCTACATGCATGCATGGAACTTTGAAAGGGTCTAATGTATACTGTGTGTGGGACGTTCAGACGTGTCTTGGGCATTGATCTCAGCATCTATCGTTTTCTTACACATTGTGCTGTGACTAGAAGTTGTCCAGAAGTCAAGAGGCTTGAACTCTTTTGAGCTTTATAATGTTGTCACGTCAAAATATTGTGTTTTTATGTTGAGTTTCACTGTACGTGATCCTTTATTTGTTTTCTCTGTATAATTCTCCTTCTCACTCAGTTCAAGCTGACAGCTTCGATTACTTTAAAGTACAAGACAATACTATTCATTAAACTACTTAATCAATAAGCATGTACAATAACAAGTAAATAAAATGTACGATATTTATAATTTATTTATATCAGCACATAACATATACGGATCATAGTCTCCAACCGAGAAAATTTTTCTCTCAATCACGCTGAAAAACATGCCCATTATACGTCATTAAACTTAATAAAACATGAACTTGTCATTATTTGTATTATTTTATGTTTTGCTTTATAAAGTAAAAATTCAGTTAGTTATTAGTACGAGTTATCATGAAAAAATCAAAATATTTAAACATTATGACGACGTTTATAGTTTATAGTCTATAGTCTATACTGTACAAAAACAATTCATGTGAAGTTGGAGTTCGTTCTGAAATAAGTGTCTCACGTCCCATTGCATTATAATACATACAGGCTCTTGTATGGCGCACATGCGGTTTTCGGTTTTCAATGCGTTCTGATGTTTTTGAATGACACTGTCTGTATCACTGTTTCCTTCATGTGAAGAGTGTTGAAAATCATGATGAAAAATCAAAATTGGACATGCATATGCATAATGTAATATGTAATACGTAAAACATGAGGCTTTTAAACAATTCACCTCAAGTGGAACAAAAGCCTGGTTGTGGTGTTGATTGGAGAAACGTTTTAGATGCTGGACAAAGCCTAATTGTAGTTGACAAGCTGACGCCGAGTGCTCAGCGAGCAATTTCTGTGTGTGACACACTTGTTCAACTAGGTTCCGATGGCTCCATTAAAACTGATTTAATTTACTCACTTTTGGCAACCAAATTGCACTTAATCAAATTCCGGTAGCGCCACTGAGTGGAGAAGAGGGTGGACTCGAGTGTTTTTGTACGTATAAAGCAGGAAAAGCTGCTAATTTACAAACGTTAACACATTGTACGCAACACAGAATATAGTGTTAATGATGCAGATGCAGTAATTCATATAAAAGGTTTGTCCATATGTAGATTCATAGTATGTATACCTAATGTACACTAATTACTAAACACAGGAAAATGCAATACGGTTTTGCTGTCTTTAAAATAATTAATTATTGATGAAAAGTTTTTACAAACTTGTCACCAGTCACCAGCCTCCTCAGCACTAAGTAAATTTGAGAGAGAGAGAATCATGATTGATGAGAAATTATGGGCATTTTGTGCTAAAGCCCGAAAATTTTTAATTTCTTTATGGTAGGACAGAGACAAACAGGTGTAAGTTTTTGAAAAATTAGTTTATGTAGGAGCATTTCATTTTCTTCAATATTATAAGATAAAAAATATGCATTTCAATTTTTAACTTTTGACAGCTTACAGTTGGCAAATTGACGAATGATTTACTTAGGCATTTCAAAAATACTTGTCAAAAGCTTACACATTTGATGGGGCATGAAATTTTTCATAAATCCCGAGCAAGCACCTACTCGAAAAATCATAAGCCTATATCTAATAAGTAAGTCAGCAATCAGTGATGGGAAATCCATTCACAAGTATGCTCTTTGGGTGTACTTTAGAGTTTATGACTGGTAATTAGCAATTGAAGAAGATCCTTTAGAAGTTTCCAAGATTACTTCAGACGATGTACAATGTACAGTGATTCATTACGGCATTGCCGATTTTCCGTGTTAAAATTCGCGTACATACATAAATAGTGCGAACACAAATACACACATAGGAATTTAGGTACCTGGTATGTGTTAGATTTTATGATATAACTTTCGCTTTTTGGCTTTGATTTAATTAGTAGAGTACAGAATATAGAGCTGCGCACAAAAATAAGGCAGAGAACAATATTTATTGGGATACAGAATAGGCACACACCTGAAAAATATGAAATTCTTCATGATTCGTGAAAAAATGAATTTTGGTTTCATTATTGACTATTGACTATATTATATTACAAATTACAATCAATAATGGACTAAAAATTCATTTTTCCACGAATCATGAAAAATTTCATATTTTGTTTAAGCTCCCTGAATGTAAGAAATTATCATATGCATGGAGTTGCACTTGGTGTTTACAGTTTATGCTGCTCCACATCTTGTTAGACTTGTGCTGAATGTATAACCTTGTTTACATAATTTGTCCCTTATTGACTGTTTACACAACAATTTTCACAACCGAATAAAAAATTCGCTTGCATCAAGAGCTGACCATATGTATGTGTAGCATTGAATCCAAGCATTTTGATAAGTATCACCAATAACCATGTTTACAACTTCATCGAATTCTGTTGTGTATTTACTTATCGTTAGTACTTATTACTTCCTACACTTGAAATGCATCTGGCCGCTAGATTAAATATCTAGGTCTTTAAACTTAAACGATCTATGCTTAAAAATTCTTGATCGTTGTTCCATGTAGAAGGTGTAGGTTTATGATTTAAACGGTAAACGTCAAACATCTGACTGTTAGGAATTTAAATAGGTAGAGTGTAAATTCCAAGAAATGTTGCGCAGAAGAGCTCTCCAATTTTAACAGACAAACTTACACACATAAGTACTTTCCTCCGCAATAGCTATCCACAAATTTTCAAAATTTCCCAACTCCACAAGTCCCAAAAAGTTTTAATGAGGAGAAGATAGTGAAAGTTTCACAAACTTTCTTCCTGCGTGGCATCCACTTTGGTGATATTACTCAAGTACTTTTGCTTCTCTCCTATGTTATGTGTCATGTTCTTTTCAGAAATCAACATAACTACTCAGTCGGTTTACTGGAAGGTATTTCATATTCCGCACTTTATCATGTACTTAACATTAACTGTGCCTACTGCCTATACTCGGAACATTTTAGATGCTATATTGGCGTAGGAAGTTTTTGATTATTTTTCCGTTTTCCGCTTAAATAAATTCAATAGCGTAGTTTATGTCGAGGAAGAATATTTGGATATTGAATATACTCAGAATTTGTTAAAAAACAAGCTTTAGCTCTTGGAGACGATACTTTTAAGTGGCATAAATACATTTTATTTTGACCTTTTTAATAATATATGATATAAATAATAGGGTATCATTACAGGCCGATGCAAGAGTATTTTTTTAAATTAAAAACAGTGATAGTGAACTATTATGACGGCTATACATACATACATTTCATGATAATTTATGCATTATTGGTCACAAGGGTCGCAGTGTACAGAGCAACAGTGAGAAGCAGTCCGTTTCCCAATGAAAGAGTTGAGGCAGAGCTCTTTCCATCCTGGGACTTGCCCTTTCTTTCCTTCTTATTGTCCCCCTAAAGGTAATATAAAATATAATCAGTAATTTGATAAAAGAGGCATATCTCATCCTTGTTTTTCTTGGTATTATATATTATATTTCATAATTAAATCTTAATCTTGATTCGCGTCTTGTTACACAAGACTCACAAGTTCTCTCCGTCACTTACCATGCTGTCAAGAACTTGGTAAGTCTCACTATCCTTCTCCTCAACTTTCCTTCTTGTAGATTTTTTGATGTTCTGTCAAGTTCAAAAAAGTCAGCATGAGGAATAATGAATGTATCATGCAACCAATAACAAAGTATTTTACATACATATGTATGTATGCAAAGAAATTGACACTCACGTCGGTGCTTATAACTAAAGGCAGAATGATTTCCTGGAACTTGTGAGTTTGACTAATTTCCTCAACTTTCTTCATCCCGACGTTCCATTGCAAGGACAGATGAAGCTTCTCGATTTTTCCAGTTTCCTACGATAGAAAAGTGACAACATCATGTTTTTCAGACTCAAATATGTACCTTGAATTTTTACTTATCATTTTGACTCCCACTTCTGTATGTATGTAATTGTAAGTTCAATAAAGTTTGTGAAATGTCATAGCTTCTTATATGGTTGAAAAATAGTGCGTAATTCGATTATTACAGGGTTTATATCCAGAACTCGTGGGTCGTTCTTCTCATCCTTCTTTTCAGGTTGAAAGCTGCTTGAGAATTTCGAAGAAATGGAGTCCTCGGCGTAGACAAAGTATGGCCAGGAAAGTATCAAACCTGGTGGGATATCACATATGTAGTTAAATAATATGTATGGGGTTTATGTTGTACGTTGTATAATGAAATGACCTAAAAAACAATAAAAGCCAATAATTACTGTCTTTACCAGGTTTGCATTTTGACAAGTCGACAGTTCCATGTTCAGGGCAAGTCTCTGGAGTTTTACAGAAACAAGTGTTTTCTGGGTAATCACGCACTCCTCCGAAAAAGTCGTCATCGGGGGCAAATCTACAACAACGTTTCATTATATGTATATCGATCATTTATAAAAATTCCATTTGTTTTCACTCTTTGTTCTTTTATCATCACAGATTATAATTTACATTACTCATGCACACGCATAACGCTTATTATACACAATAGAAGCATGACAAAGAATTAATTTTTTAGTTTACAATGCTGGAAATGTGGTTAAACTTTTTTCTGTTTCTTATTTTACCTCATTAACTCTAATCCATCGGTGTCAGTCTCGTTGACTTCATAGGAAAATTTGAGGGGGCGGCAAATGTGGGAGTTTAAGTAGTAGGCAGGCTCAAAAGAATATTCAGTTTTGGCTAGAATGAAATTTGAAGTATACAATGTCAACAAATTATTCTCTTGGTTTTCATTTTTACATTACCCTCAAATTATAGTATTTTTGAAAACATAACAAGGTCTTTTACTTGAACTTGGACAAATTGTTAAGTGCACGTGTATGTATGTATAAATGTATAATGTATACTGCATATAACATATAGCAGCTTGAAATCAGTCACCTGGATGAAGGCGAACATTTGTGTCCATGAAGTCGGTTCCATTAATTTTGTCGCAAAATTCATCTCCCCAAGTGGAAAAGCTCGTTTCGCCATTGTACACGTCGATTGTGTCGTATTCCTGAGAAGGGCCTTGAGACGAATCCGGAGTATTTTTTGAATAGGAAGAGGACACAGTAAGGGAAGCACCTTTGGTGTCTTTGTCATCCAAGAAAACTCCAAATGTGCTGCTAGAACTCAATCCTTTTTCCTTCATCAAAGCCAAGAGAGGATCTTCATAACCCCACAAGAGTTCTTTTACAGTTTTCTTCACAAAAGGTTGTGAGTTACTGGCTGTGATTAATTCGCTCAAAGTTGTTGGATCCTTAGTGTCTGTAATGGCGTTCTGGTACAATCATTTTAAAAATAATTAACTGTGGTTGACAGCAAAGCGTATTATGTATGTTGGATATAAAAAAACTGGTATACTTGACAACTTTAGAAACCTATAAAATGCACATATAAATGCGTAAAATATTGATTAATTACAAGGAGAGGAACGTTCGCCACAGTGAACAGGGTCTTATCATCCTTCTCAATGGATTCTTGTGGGTTGAATGTAAACGTTTTCTTCGTATTGAAGCTCACGGTTCCGTTTTCATTGGCAATGACATCCGTTTTTGTAATTTGGATGCTGTAATCACCAATTAAGCTTACTTTTATTGCGCATCCAAATTTTAGTTCCGTTTTACAGTCATGCAAAAAATGACATGAAATATATACGGGAGTACGCAACCATGTTATACTTACTCATAGACAAATGGACCCACGGGTTTTACATCCAACTTGACTTCGCCATTTCCATTTAGAAACTCTTCAGCGTTCACCAAATTTAAAACACTAACTTCTAGAGTATAGTCCAACTTTTTTTCATCTAGCGGCAAGGCGATGAATGTCGAAAATTGACAGCACAACAAACCCACAAAAATGTATAACTTCATTTTCTCAATAGCTATGTAATATCAACTCGAAAAGAGGGAAACAACAATAAAAAAAGCACAAAGTTCACTCAGAGTTCAGAAAATTAGACTCGGAGTTACCAACAATAATTTATTTCATAAAAGTCCAAGAGCCACAGATTTATCATGCACTAAATAACCAAGTTTATTATTGTCTTATCTTTATTATTACACTATTGAAGTCCCACTGTTTCCTTATAAGAGGTCTTTGAGCCTTCTGCGATTATCCTATGAATCGACGACTAGAATAAACCAAATAAGGAATATCAAGAGGATATTGTTTGCTGGACGTCGACCAGTTTAATGAGAGCCGCTTGGAGTACTAACCACAATAATAATTATTGTGCATCATCACAAAACAAAAGATGATATTCTCCTTGCAATCAAGCAGGCAAGCAAACAAGCTTGAAAGAAAAACTTTTTTTGCACGTAAAAAATAAGTGATTTGAATAGGCAAGTCAAGAGTTGATCTTGATGCCGTATATTATAGCACATGTAGACATGTACGTACACATTTAATTCTCATCATCTCATCATTCTATCACTTTACATCGCATTTCTCTCTTTTCTGTTTATTGGTTGGGTATGTACGGTCAAGCTGTTAAAAATGAATAGGGAAAAACAATAAAAGTAGAGGGTGAAGACATCAATGAGTCCAGTCCAGTAGATGTTCTTTAGACAAAGGAAGTGTTGCGATGTACTAAATGCTAGAGTACATCGAAATATGATCAGATAGGAAAGGCTTACCGTGTTTGTTTGAATTGTGCGGCAGCATCCAGTAGTGCTGCACTTTGAATAGTCCGTCGCGTAAAAAGTGAA
>JAQIVE010003512.1:0-16580 GCA_034698285.1 Sminthurinus bimaculatus | reverse complement strand
TTCTGGACCTTCCGGGACTTGAACCGATCAACTGAGAGCAAAGTATCAAGAACAAGTTTGTACTTTACTATGTATATATGTATCCAATATACAAAAGTTGATTTTGGCGTGGCTAATTTCCATTCTGCTGTCTGCCCCCACATTTTAAATTCCCCTCGTCCATTTTTCCCGCGGGGTAATTTATAATTTATGCGACGTGGATTTTTCTACAAAAGATTTAGATGAAGAGGGAGGTCCAGTACAATTCAGGGTAGTCTGGTGAATTCCGGGAGTTGAGATGCACAAGGTAGACAAAAATTGTATGTACAAAAAAATGAAATATGGCAGACGGTCAGAGGTTCAGGGTAAAAATGTGTGGTCAGAGAAAGGAAGGAAGGAAGGATAGTAGGCTATAAATAAATGCATTAAATTAACAATTTATTCAAGAGGGGGTGGACGGGGGGGGGGAATCAGGGGGGAGAAACAAAGGACGAGCGAGTCATTTATTTCCATTAGACTGGACCATCAGCTGTCTTCTTCTTTTCCCTTTACAGCTCGTCTTTTCTCGTCTCACGATGCTCACGCCATGCCATGGCTCGCCATCCCGTCTCCGTAAATATGTAATGGTTAATAATCCTAATGGCCCACTCCTCAAGACCACCACCAAACATCCTACACACAAACACAGAAAAACCCGGGAATCCCCCCTTTTTTGACCACACCTAAAATCCGGGGAAACAGCAACAAATTTTCTTTGCATTTTCTTTACATTTTTAAGGCTGCCTGGAAAAATCCCTCATTTTTTAAGCAAGCTTGAATAGGGGAATAAATCGTGAGCAAATTAGTAAAAAACAGGCAGGATTCTCAAGATTTTTGTGTATAAAAGTGAAAGCTGGAGAAAACGGCAAGATTGGACGGGAATTCCTTGTATGATTATGGGGAGAGTCGAGTTTTCTTGTTCTCCAGGATTTTCTGTCCAGGCTTTTTCTGCTCCTGGTTATTGTACGTACAATGTACACTGTACACATAACAAATGTACAAATGTATGGAGTAGCAGTTAGTCGGCGTTGTTGGGCTAAATTTACGAGGCTCCAGGGAAAAGCAAGAAGAAGAAGAGGAACAAACAAGGACGTGTCGCCTTCTTTTGTTTCCGTCTGTGTATTTGTATTTGTTTTGTATTATTTGTGTTGTTGTGTTTGTTGTCGGGGAGGCGGTAAGTGAACTTTCCCCTTTGATGGCTCCATCCTCCTGCTCCTGTTCCTTCTGCTCCTCCAGACTTCTCCAGTTCTAATGGAGAAAAGAAGAGCTGGAGATTCCTTTGGACTTTCTCCCAGGGCCCAAGCACACATACACGCAAAATGACACTAGAGCAACACATTGAACACTCACAATGACTTTGGATTCTTCCTTGTGCTCGCTGGTTCAAAGAGATGGAAACGGCGATAGAGTCAGAGTGAAAGTCGGAGTCGGAGTGAAAGTGAGAGTCCGACTCGGATACTTTCTTTTGACTTTCTCCTTTGTTGCCTCCTCGGCAAGATGAAGACGACCGAGAAATGAAGAGCAAGAGAAAGTTGAGGCGAAAGACGGAGGCGGCGGGAGGACGAGCAGCAAGCAGCAACAGGAAGAAAGACAAAAACAGATTTAGGGAGCCCATAAATCACCGAATGTCTCATTCCCCAATGAAATTATTGCATAATAAATAAACTCTTTGTTTTATCCTCCCCAGTCCATAAACGCAGCCCAGTGCACCATCACGCACTTTAAACATATACATAGATACTCTCCACTTTATATACTCCACTTTCACTCCATGCAAGAAAATCTCCATTTCTTGTCTCCGCTTTCCAGTCAATAATGGAATAAGGAATAAAGGAGATACAAAATACATACAAGGACCAATTCTCAATCCTTTGCTTAATGTATCTGTATGTACGTAATATATTGTCTCTGCGCATTTTTGCCCCTTGGTAAAATATCATGGCAATTTTGGGAAATTTATTAGAAATCAGGGGAAAATCCCATAAAATTCCCATAGATTGATTTTATAAAATTCCCATAGATTGATTTTATAAAATTCCCATAGATTGATTTTATAAAATTCTTGTCATTTTTTGAGCAAATTTCTACATGATAGTACGAGAGTTCTATGGGATTTAATTAGCAGTTGCTAATTTTGAAGACCCTATATATATGGTGGTGGGATACTATCTACAGCAATTTTACAGAATGTTATGGGATTTTAATGTTAAATCGCAGAATGTTGCATAATCTTACAGAATCCTGTGGGATTTTAATTGCTAATAGCACGGTTTTAACAGAATCTGCAGGGATTTTTATAATAAATTGCAAGATTTTACAGCATCTTACAGCGTCTCATGGAATTTTAATGCTAAATTGCAGAAATTTTATAGACTTTTTTGGGATTTCCATATTACGCTGCCGAATTCCTACGGAATCCCACGGGATTAATAGACTTAGCTCTTTCAAAATACTATGGGATTTTAATCTTCTTATAGTCTTCTAAATTTATACAGAATCCTATGGGAAATTTTAACTTACACTGAATTCTATCATCAGTCATTAGAATCTTGTTGAATTCGATGAAGTCTGCACCTTAATTTTCCAACTGACAAATTTTTCTCAGGGTATCCAAAGCAATAAAGTTGCAAAAATATTTATGTACATTTCATAAGTGTGTAATTCATGGCTTAAAATGGTAATCTCACCGTGATTTTTGCCATACCTTTTTCCAAAATCTGTAACTCACGCACAAATCTGATTTTATGCTTCCCGGCTGAAAAATGTTGAATTTTTACAAAAAAAGATTAGCACAAACACACACATGCATGCGAAAAATCTTTATCTGTACAATCAGCCACGTGCATGTAAATTTTGCAGACATTGGATTTTGCTCGCGCCCGCCAGTAAATAAATAAAAATTACATAAATTAAAGAAGAAAGTCAAGTCCAACAGTTGTCTTGCACGAGAAGCTGTCATGGGACTTCATTTCCCCACAGAAAAAGTCTTTTTCTCCCGCGTCTGCATAATATTCCCTACATATATAAATGTGTAGTATCCAATTAAAAATTAGTTTAGATTCTTCTCTTCAATCCCGGTTCTCATATAGAACGACTGGCAGCATCGTGTTCCATCTTTTTGGAAAATTAAAATGAAATAAAATTCAAAATTTTGTGCGACTCATCACTGGGGAAAAATATGCACATACTTTACATATACATTCATACATACATACAGACAGATTTTGTGAGCCTTTCTCCCGAATAAACTGTATCCTCTATGTACTTTCTTTCTACGGTGGTTGATTAGAAATGTACGTTTTTTTGGGGGCTGTTGAAAAGGAGGCTCAACTCAACAATTGTGAATATAATTATTAGGGGAAAGCAGAGGGAGAAAGGGGAGAGAAAGCTGGAGAAAGCCGGAGAAAGCTAGAGAGAGAAAGCGATCTGAGAACCAGATAATTGTTTGGAGAGTTGCAAAACCCAGCAGCACTCAATTAGACCAACGACTGGAGAAGGCTGGAGAAAGCAAGAGAAAGCACCAGGAGTAGAAAATGGAGAAAGTGGAAACCTCTTCAAGTTCATCTTCATCCCAACTCGAGCTCATGTTCTAGAGTCCTCCATCCAAATTGAGTGTAGCATTTCAAGTCGAAATTCTGAGCTGGAGAAACTACTGGAGAAAGCGCTGGAGAAAGCATAAGGAGAATCGTATTATCCTTCTCACTCATCCTCATTCATCCACTCACTCACTCCTTCACTCGTTCATCCTCCACCTTGTCATGTCACTCATTTCATTTCATTGAATCATCGAGAGTGGGATAGAAAAAACCGGGGGAAATGCTTATTATGGGTAATCTGTGTTGAATGACTGGAGAAAGAGAGCTGGAGAAAGGTAGTTTGTCCTCTCCTCCTGGAAAATGGAGAGCGGATCGAGTAGGAGCACAACTACAATAAACGTCTTGAGTCTTGAGTCTCCGTTTTCTTTTCTGTACTTTCTCCAGTTTCTCCGCTTTCACTTTCTGGAGAAAGTCTGGAGAAAAAAGAGAACGTGAAAAATAACTTTCCCCGCCACGCACTGCTACGTTCACCGGAGTGCCAAGGAGTCATTTTATATTTGAGAGGAGGATTTTCCTTTCACACTTATGTATTTTATGTACATGGTGAAAGCAAGTTTTCCCCGTGTTGAAATTCCCGGCGCAGTCAATTACAATTAGACGCTGGAAATTTGTCCCTGTTTCATTCCATTCTTTTCCGTGTTTCCCCTGCCGAGGTGGTCGTCGTTGTCGTTGTCGTCGTGGTCGGGGTCGTGTGTGTAAGTTGTAAGTGTTTGGCATTGGCACGGGCTTTCACTTTGGCTTTCACTTTGACTTTCACTCAGTTCCCCTGGGGAAAGCCCGAAAGTCGGAAAGTCTACAAAAATTCAATAATGGTTTCCGGTTCCGGCTTTGGTTTTGGATTTGGGGTTTTGCTTTCTCCGGCTTTCTTTTGGCACAATGGGTGAAAGTTGACTGGTTGAAAAAAAAGGACGAGGACGACGCGAATCCGCGCTTTTAAATGGCACCTTGGCCAACTGCTCAAAGGAAATGTTAAGCAGGGAAATTTATGGGTGACGACAGTCGACAGTCTACGGCAATTTAATTAATGGGACGCCTTTTACCCCTTTCTATGATTTTCTAGGCTGCTTTCATTCACCGATTTGGAATATTTCATACGGATCAAAAATGGGTTCAAAATATTTAAAAATTGGAAAAAACATCAGGGATAAATTTTTTTTGAAATTTTCTACATTTTTAAAAAATGGAGAAAATCGGAGAAAGTTTGCTTTCACTTCAACTTTCTCCACAGCTTTTTGCATTTTCTGGAGATTAATTTTCTCCAGATAATTTAAAATCAGAGCCTCTCTATAAAATACGATTTTAATGAACAATTTTTGATCCTCTTTCACCGCAAAAGATGGAGAGAAAGCCCAATTTTGTAGGAGCAAGCTCCTCTTCATTGTTTTTTACGCTGTGTATGAACAAAGGAAAATTCAAAAAGAAAGTGGAGAAAGCCTGGAGAAAGCAAAAGTTTAAAAGAAAAGCGACGTTTCTCCAGAATCGAAAAAGAGAAAGTTCAAGTTGACAATAAAAATTTGTCAGGAGAAATTAGTTAATTTGAAAAGTGGGTAGAAAATAGTAATAAAAGCTCGAGTGAATGAATGAATACATAAATAAATAAATAAGTAAATGGAGAAAGCAGGAGAAAGGTTACCCGGAGAAAGTACGCTAAACTTTCTCCCGTCGTATTGACTGATAACTATTTCATAGTTTTTGGCTTTCTCCTCCAACGGCTGTCTTGAGTTGAACCGTTGACAACGGTTGAGGCTCCGGGACGAGGCAGAATTTGCTTTCTCTTTGGTACTTTCCCCGGTTGACTTGGTTCAGTTTTGTTGTCGTCGTCGTCGGTTGGTTGGCTGGTTGGCTGTTTGGTATTATGCACTATTTTTATTTTATATTCTCCGAATAATACAGACAAAAAGACCTAGGCAAACACAGGCTCGTGGAGAAAGGAACAAAAGTTTTCCATTGTTCTCCACTTTCACCACTTTCTCCAGTTTCTCCAGTCCCGGACCAAGTTGAGAGGGAAATTACGGGAAAACTTGGCCTGTTCCTCCCAACCACTCAGGGAACAATCAGAGTGGGTTGAACATACATACAGACATGCAAGTGAAAGTACAAAACAAGGAGAGGCTGGTGAAAGCAGAGAGAAAGGAATAAAAGAGGGGATGGGTCGTCAAAAAGTGTACACCTGGAAAAAAACAAGAGTGCTGGAGAACAAGAAGAAGAATGAAAGTGGGGTTCGTCTATTGTCACGTCGGTTCTCTTCTTGTTCTTGTTGTCCTTGTGCTTGTCATTGTCCTTGTTTTTGTGTATCAGCTGCTGCTGCTGCTGCTCTCCTAATTTCCACTCCTTATTCCCCTTCCACGACATTCAGTCAGTCAGTCCTCATCATGATCAACATGATTTTTCCCCACCATTCTTTGAAAAGAGACCAACTTTCTCCAGCTTTCTCCAGCTTTCACCCAACTTGAAACTCGAGTTTGAGTGTAATGTGTGCTGAAACTATTGTCACAATTTAACTGCTTCAAAGTTGGCTCAACGCCAATCCAATCCAATATCCAACATACAAAATACAAAACCAGTCAAGTTGAGTCAACTTGCTTTCTCCGTCCCCCAAAACTCCCGTGTAGCAAAACTCCCCAATGAGTCTATTGACAAATTACAATGGTACTGATGATAATATTGACAAATCTACAAAAATGATTAGAATATTCAACATTGCGCGTCTACCCTTGGAAAAAAATCTAATCAAAAAAATATTGAAATTTTGATACAATTTTGGTCGAAAATCTTCAACTCAATTTTTAACAACGTTTGATGAGATTTTGGTGAAATATCATGAAAACCCAGGGGCAAGCCGACCACGAATTTTTCCCATAGGAACAAACGTCATATTTTGTTCAAAATCCCATTCAATTCTATAGAATTTCCAGGAATTTTAATGGTCGACCACTAAAAGTTGATGGAATTTCCATAGAGTTTTGATGAAAAATCAAAATTCTATGATCTACGACCTGTCCATAGAATCTCATAGGATTTTTTTATCGGGGAATATCATAAAAAATTGTCAATCTTGTCAAATCTAAACAAATTTTCAGGACATTTTATGGGATTTTTTTCTAAGGGCATAAACATACAATTTACATATTTTGGCCGCTTTCTCCAGCTTTCTCCATACTAAAACGTGGAAAAAGTTAAAAAATTGGCAACTTATCCAATCACTTAAGAATAACACTATTCTCGAGCAGTGCTCTAGAAATTTGCAAACTCGGCCGAAATTTCAATTCAATTTCCCTAAAAGTGTCTGATTAACAATGAAAATGAAGAAAGAGGATCGACAAAACATTTTAAATAAAATGCAATTAAATTGTGTATTTTTGGAATTATCCCGCTTAATGACTGCCTGATAAAATAAACAGGAGAATTGAGGCCTTAAAAGAGCTTTGAATATATACTTTGAGTTCCCAGGGAGAAGGATCCGGCTTGAAGTTGGAATTAGCTGGAGAATAATCATGATAATAATTTTTGAAAAATATATTCCTGGAGTATAAGCGTGTCTGTCTGTCTGTTCTCAATAGATCGAGATTATTTATGCAAAGTTGAGTCAACCTGAAGAGTTGAATCTGGAGTCGGGGCTGGAGTTGAGTTCTCCAGGGAGTGAAAGCAAAAAAGAGGGGGATTGTTTGAAATGAATGGATTTTTTTACAATACAGTACAATGGAAAGATGACTGTTAGTTAGTTACAGGGAAAAGATGATGATGATGATGAGGACAATGAGGAGGGAGACAACAAATGGATTATTATTATTATCATTATTATGGAGGGTGATGATGATGATGATGAGGATTGTGAGGATCGTGTCTAATGCCTGTCGCCTGTACGACGACGTTGGTTAGCTGGCGTATTATTGATGTCATCATTAGAGCTAACGAGGCAATTCACCTGGCTAATCAAATGCGTACACACAACCAGAACTCCTCAGTCTGTCTCTTCTTGTCTTCGTCTTTTCCCATTCTTTCTCCAGCCCTTCCTTTCCATTCCTTTCCATTTCATTTCATTTACATTTCCCATCTTCACCTCTTCTGTTACAAAGAGAAAGCTGGGTGAAAGCCCGGGAAAAATGGAATCATAATGACAATCATAATAATAATAATAATGGTAGCAATGTCAACCCTTTCTCCTGTACTTTCTCCGGTACTTTCACTTTCATCTCGTATCTCTAGGCAATCTTCATTCCTTTTCTGTCTTTTTGTCATCGTCATCGTCATCATTATGACGATTTTAATCTTAAATCCACGACAAAAAAATCTTTTCCACTTCACTTCATTCACCCCCAGTGAATGAATGAATGTCTAGTCACGGAGAAAGTTGTCGCTGCTCATAAATTTAAAAATTCCAAATTATTTTCTATTTTTTCACTTTTTGCAAAATTTTGTCAAATTCACTTTCTCCACGATATTTTTTTGTGTACACTGTAATTTAACCTTTCACCTGCAATTAGTCAGACAGTCCTACAATTTTAAAGTGAAAGCACAGAATTTTTTTTTCAAGAATCCAAATTAGTCCAACCTTTTGGCCAATCAATTTTTGTCCGTCAATCCGTCATTATTGACGGCAAAATCGAACAGTGAAAGTCAACTTTCTCCGGACTTTCTCCACCGTTTAAATTAAAGGCGCTTTCACTTAACAGTGTAAAATCAAAAAATGGGGACTACTTTTACCTGGTGGAGAAAGTACGAAAGAAAATTCAAGAGAAAGCACATAGTAGGGAAAGGGGAACTTTAATTGGAGAGTGCACGGCATTGCTACATTTTAAAGGTAAATGGAGAAAAATGGGGAGCTAAACAATGGTCAGACTTGTACATACATTTGTCCAGCTCACTTTTGCCTGGACAGGTAAAGCAAGTGAGCTGGAGAAAAATTTGGTTTGCAAGGCCGTTACCACAAGAGGAAGCGGGGAAACGGCGCATAAAAATGTCAACGTGGACGTCAAGTGAGTTGAGTTGATTCCATGCATGCCTGCATACATAGTTAGATTACACCGATTCTCGGCTCCTTTTAAAACCCGGGTGAACATTGACCGTGCATATATGTATGTATACAAAATACAAGTGAAATGCAGGCAGCACGAAGACGGGAGAGTCAAGGCAAGAAAACATGCAAAGTCATCGATTTTTTCAGATGAATTACGATCCGCTCTCTCTCTCTCTCTCTCTCTCTCGAATAACTATTGTATAATAGTCATAATAATAATAAACTCCCGTGAAAGTTCATGGAAAAAGCTGGAACTCAAAATCCTACTCTGTCCTCTACCGCTGCCGCTTTCACCACAGCTTTCTCCATGGCTTTCTCCCGTTTTGGGGGAAAGTATGGAGCAAATATGACGGAGAAAGGAGTGATATGAGGAGAATGGACATGAAAATGAATCCGACTAGATGAACATGAATATGAATATGAGTCTATACTTATATGCATGGGAATATACCTGGAAATGGGAGAAAGCTGGCGGAAATCAACAGCTTAAAAGTCCTTTACTGTTAATGTATACGCGGATTCGGGTTACACGCAACCTTTTTCCTTCGGCCATCCATCCAGCCATCCATCCATCCTCCGCTCCTTCCAGCCAGCCAGCCAGCCTGCTCGACACTCGCACGCAAAATGTCCAAAGCTTTCTCCACGGGCAGAAAAATCCAGAGCCAAAACCACAATAGAAACCGAGCTGCCATTCTCCAGTAGCTTACGCTCCAGCTCCAGTCGAAACGTAATAGAGTCAAAGAGAAAGCAGGCATTTGCATTTGCATTTATTTTATTTTCGCTACATCATAATAACAGTCATTACTATGTATGTATGTACAGTATTTTATAATGATCACGAGCCTACGTGAAAAAATCCGGCCAATTTTTCTGTAGCCTTTGAATTTTTGACCCAACTTTCTCCAACTGCTGGAGAAAGTCAAAGTGAAAGTCCGGAGAAAGTCTGGAGTTGGGGGAAAGGAGGGAGTGGGTGCAAAAATTGGGCGCCTGACTCGCAGCGGATGCGGAACTGTGGAAATATAAGGCTTGTGGCGGCACGTGACCATTTCTCATTCCAATATTGGACGTCGGCTGATTAGCCCGCTGGAGAAAGTCGGGAGAAAGTCACCAGGTGAAAGTGGAGAAAGCAAGCGTGTTTTTTCAGTAAATAAACAAAATACGCGGTAATGTTCATGTTTTAGCTTTGAACTTGCTCTTTTTTGACGTGGAGAAAGTATCCTGGAGAAAGTACCCTGGAGAAAGTCGTCCCTGGTTTTTCAACATCTTGCTTTCTCCCACAGAAAAAAAGACGGTGAAAGCATCAACTTTCACCAGCATATTTTTTTCTGATTTTTCTCGTACGTTTTTTCAGGGTGAAAGCATAGCGGTGAAAGCACAGTAAAAGCGCGGAAGAATCAGAGACTGCTTCCGGTGTCCCCGTTTTTCCCCGAAAAATTAGCAACTGTCCATGACAATTTACAAGAAACAACCACAATTTTGAATTTTGCACTGAAAAGTAAATAAGTACATACAAAGAAGAACAGGAGAAAGCGAGGTTAAAAATTATATCTAGCAATTTTATCCAGCGAGCGACTGTCTGTTGGTCCGAATTTTCCTGGAGTGTGTGTATGTATCATGTTTTTGCCATGTTCGATAAGGTACTCGCAGGCAAGTTCCGACTCGTAATTTTCCCAATCACAATTAATACTCGGGACATAATGATTATTATTAGGAGGGATAATTGCGGGGAATGACGGATAAATGGCCAGCTCGCCCGCACTAAAATTAGACTGACATTTCCCTACACAATTGTATCATCCTACACAATACAATACAACACAACACAATTCTCTTCTGCCTTTCTGTCTCTACTCGTCATTCACCGTGTATTCAAACCATAGAGTTAAATAAAATGTAGTAATACATATCGATATCCCCCGGATCCTTGTATGTATTGTATATACAGTATACAGGGATCCGGGGGATATCGACAAGTACAGCTTAAATTGTATGTACAGCAAAACAACAACCAAGTTTTCCGTCCTCCCCCTGTCTTGTCTCTTGTCTCTTGTCTAATGTCGTGTTGCTGTCATTGTCATGTTCATTTGCAATTCAGCGTTCTCTATAATTTCACTGTGGCGAACAGCCACAATTTAACTTTTCACCGTTTTCAAAAAAAAAAAAAAAAAAAAGAAATGAAACGGGAAAAATCCACAAATTGCGATCGAATTCTTTTCCTTTGAATCGCGGTGAATTTTGTAATGAGACAACAAAATGATGGCTCATTTTTCCTCGGACAATCGAAGGGAACTGTGCCGCCGTTAAAAATTCAATAGCACTGTACAATGTACAAAGTTTCGTGTTGAAAATTTCGGACTTTTTGACAGTTTCTCCGCAACTCGATTCAACTCATACTACTTTGAAGCTTGACAGATAAATAAATTGCCCGAACCAAAAAGCAATAAATCCTGTTCATGAGCAACATTCTATGCACATACATACATAACATTCAAAGCCGACGACCCATTTTAATGACAATGATGATCAGACGAAAAGAATATGGCACTGGTAATAATACGCATTTTGTGGTGAATGGTGAGCTCCGACGGGTCGCCTGGATCGTATTTTACCCGCTCCGGGGTTCTAAATTATGCACGGAAATTACCCGTCTCCTCGCCCCGACCATCGAATTATCAGGTCAAACAGAACAGAAAAATAAAACGCACACACGAGATAAACTGCACAAATAAAAAAAGAATGAAACGGGAGAAAGCACAGAGTGAAAGTCTTCACATGAGGGCTGACCAAGGTGAAAGTTTTAGCCCTTGAATTTTCCACCCGAGAAATTGATTTAGATGCCGTTTCGTTTTAAAGCCCGGCAATAACCTCGTCATTCAAAGAAAGCACAGGTGAAACCGGTGAAAGTTGATTCAACAAGATATTTGAAGTTGTGTCTGTGTCTGTTTCTGTGTTTTTTTGTGGATGACTCTGATGAGGATGGAGATGATAGTAATAATAAAGATAATGATAAAGATAATGATAGTAGAGGATGGGAGTAAAGAGGACGAGGGAATGAAATGAACCGCAGACAGAAGGGCTTAATCGCCCCAGACGTATGATTAAAATATGGACTGATAGATACATGTAGCAAGGAGGAGAAACCCGGGACTTTTGCCGGTACTTTCTCCCGTGTATATACAATATACATAAACGGGATAAATATACGAACACACTACACTACACACATTTGTGTGTGTATGTTGTGTGGTATGAGTTGGCACAATGCATTCCAGTCGACGACTCCTCGATTCGATTGCCTTCATTTATCCAGTTTATCCAGAGCCACGGATATGTACAACCCGCGTGTACAGGGAACAGTGTACAAAACAGAAAGAAACGAAGAACGAGAGAAAGGGGGGAAAGGTAGACGTGAATTTTAATGTACTGCTCGCTAACCGAGTCGAGTCGATGCGAACACAACGCGATGATACGCAAGAGAGAGAGAGAGAGAGAGAGAGAGAAGGAGAGAAAGCCTTCCTCTTGTTGCACATATGTATTTGTGTAGTGGTGGAAAGTGAAACTTAACCCGTTACTGGGAACCAGCGGATGGGGAAACAGAGAGAGAGAGAGAGAGAGAGAGAGAGAGAGAGAGAAGCTGGACACGCAATTCATATTACATTATACGTACAATGTACACGGAACAGTGTATTACAGTGTATGACAGTGCGCATGAAAGCAGCAAGGAGCCAAGAGAAAAAGTGTGTTTGTGTGTGTGTATAATATACACAGTATATATATGGAAAATCGTGTGTTCTTTGTATGGGACCAACTTCCTTTCACCCCTCGGGAAAATGTCACAGTGAAATGCAAGATTGAGTGGAAATTACCAGAAAATTAGCGGGAGGGCCGCTGTCATTTTAATTCGCTTGAAACTGGAGCATCTGTTGAGATGAATTCATTAGGTACCTTTTTGATTAAAATAACGCAAGGGATACCTTTTCAAATGCAAGATTTCACACTCAAAAAAGTTAAAAAGATAGATTTTACACCATGAATGACGAAAAAGAATGCAAAATTCACGGTAAAAATTACAAAAGTGCAGATTTTAAGGTCAAAATTACAAAAACGCAGATTTTAAGGTCAAATTGACAAAAAAGCGGATGTTAGACAAAAATGGACAAAATAGGCAGTTTTTAGACAAAAATTGACAAAAAAGGGGGAATTTTAGACAAAAATTAACAAAAAGGCGGATTTTAGACAATTATTGACAACAAGGCGGATTTTAGACAAAAATTGACAAAAAAGGGGAAGTTTAGACAAAAATTGACAAAAAGGCTTATTTTAGACACAAATTGACAAAAAAGGCGGATTTTAGACAAAAATTAACCAAAAAGGCAGATTTTCGATTAAAAAAAGCAGGATTTGGCCATACTGACAAAGTAGGCAGATTTTAGACCGAATTTAAAAAGTATTTGACTCAAAATTTGTAAAAAAATGGTGCCTACTTGACACGTCAACAAAATTCGTCCCTTTTCCCGCGTTTTGGCGTGTTTTTATCAAATGGCGAAAGTAAATAGAAAGCAGGAAGTTTTACCTTTTTACTTCATGCACAGAATATGCAGAAAAGAGTTTCACGAGACGTTTTCACAAGGGTGCAATTCTTTTCTTTTCCTTGCTTCGCTGCTTGCTTGCTTTGCTTCCTCTACACGGGAGAATTTCCCCTCTTGCTCAACTTGAAAGCAGAGGTTTCGCTCGACTCCAGCTCAGTTGCACACAAACCGTCAAACACGCCACACCAGACGAGACGAGTCGACGAGTTGCTCTTCTCCTGTTTCTCTAAAAAACATGACGATACTCTCCAGTAGAAGTTCGGGAGTTGAACAGTGGGGGGAAAGTAAAAAGTGAAAGTTCAAAATTTGTCTCGTGTATTCATATAAAACTTCCAAAATTTCCATACAAAGTGTGGCAACCTTCTAATTGCGAAATTTGCCTGGAAAAATTGTCCACAATTCATATATTCATTTCGCTGGACAAGTGTGCACTTTCTCCAGGATCCAACGTACATATGTGCAAACTGGAAACTTTGGAGCTCCAAGTTTAAAGGGAAACTCGTCATAAAATATTACATACAGGTGAAAGTTGTGTTCTGTTGTTGTTGTCATGAGGAAAGTTCAAAGAGAGTTGGAATCGGAATTGGAATTGGAGTTGGTGCTGGAGTTGATGCTAAAACTGGAACTGGAACTGGAACTGAAACTGGACGAATTTGACTCCAGGTTTTGCAATCAAAATTAAAAACCTAATTATGAGCGGCAGTGCTGCGTAAAAGTAAAAGCAGACTTTCCCCCGTTCGTTTGCGTTCACTTTGTCCATTCCAGTTTTGATGTTGCTGCTGCTGTTCGTGTTTTTGTTGTGAGCGCGTGAGAAACGTGTTCAATTTTTTTCAAAAGTCGATAAACGGCGTAAAAGTCCAGAGTTTTGTGATCGTGAATCGTGAAGGTGAATGTGAATGTGAGTATAAACTGGAACTGGAACTGGAAATAAATAAAGCAGTGAAAGCACTTCACCTTTTCCCATGGTGAAAGTTGTTTGTGTATAAATGTGTTTGTTTGTGTATTCCTTCAAGTTGTTTGTTTATTTAGCGTGAGCCCTAAAAGGCTGGCCGAAGAATCAACTAGATAGATAGATATATTTAGAATTCACCGAATACCCCCGCACCGAGTGTCTATCTCTTTCTCTCTCTGTTCTCCGTCAAACATTTATACATTTAATATTTATCCGGGGGATAACATGTGTGTGACGCCGGGCTTTTTCAATTATTAACCAATTTTTGTAAGTCCTCCATATTCATACATACATACATACATACATATAAATACTACGACTTTAATTGTCTTTTGAAGATATTACTGTGCGATTTTCCGATTTTAGCAACGTGCTTTAAGCTATCGACGGATAAAAGGTCGTAGTTTAGCGAAAATCCAATAATTTTTATCTCCACCTTAAATTGCTTTCTCCAAGTTTAATTCCGGGTAGGATAACATGGGAGTCAACGGACTTTCTCCACTTTCTTCGTTATCGTCCGATTGTCCGGGTTTAAACTCGAGCTAAATAAATCCAGCATTCTTGATCCTGATCCTGATCTTGATCTCTCTTGATCGGTTTTTGTGGTTACTGTGTACGGAGGTGCGTGGAGAAAGCAAAATAAAGCTGGTGAAAGCAGGTGGAAGCAAAAAAAGCTGGTGAAAGCAGGTGAAAGCAAAAAACGCTGGCGAAAGCAGGAGAAAGCAAAAATAGCTGGAGAAAGCAGGAGAAAGCAAAAATAGCTGGAGAAAGCAGGTGAAAGCAAAAATATCTGGTGAAAGCAGGAGAAAGCAAAAATATCTGGTGAAAGCAGGAGAAAGCAAAAACAACTGGTGAAAGGAGGAGAAAGCAAAAATATCTGGTGAAAGCAGGAGAAAGCAAAAATAGGTGGTGAAAGCAAAAATTGCTTGTGAAAGCAGGTGAAATAAAAAAAAGCTGGTGAAAGCAGGTGAAAGCAAAAAAGCTGGTGAAAGCAGGTGAAATCAAAACAAAACTGGTGAAAGCAGGTGAAAGCAAAAAAGTTGGTGAAAGCAGGAGAAAGCACGAGACAACAGAAAATATTCAGAGAAAGCAAATAAAAAGCTGGGGAAAGCAAAATTGAAAAAATTAAAAATAAGAATAGGTTGGAGAAAGTTGGAGAAAGCAAGTGAAAGCAGGAGAAAGTCGGAGAAAGCAAAAGCAGGAAACCGGGGAGTTTAAAAAATCTAAAAAAATGGGTTTGGGATGAGTGGACAATAGTGGAAGTATTTAAAGAGAAAGCACGATAAAGTCCAAATGAAAGTCGGAGAAAGCATCCACCGTCTGGAGAAAGTTCCTTGTGGTGTATTTTGAGGTTCTGAAAAAATTAACTTTACGTATACCAGCTACTCTTTAGTGACTTTCACCTTGCGGACTTTCTCCTGGTCTTTTTCTTAATGTCGAGACCCAGTATATTGTTTCAAGAAAAAAATGCTTTCTCCTTCATGTTTTCGACTTAGCTCGATTCCGCTGTTGTTTTTTTGTGTTGTTGTTGTTGATGATGAATTGTTGGGCAATATATTGAGAATAGTAATAACAATAATTGGTCAAGTGTTTGGACTCCATTCCCCACTTTATTTTACTTACTCACAATGGCCATGGAGAATAAATAAATGTACGTCCATATATGTACATACACACATATTTATAGGGAACCCAATTAAAGACACGGTAAGGAAACTGCCAATTATCCTCAAAAATTCTTCTCCTTTGGACAAGGCCCAGGAAAAAATGGAGAAATAAAGGAAGACGAAATGGCCGAGGGGAGTTTCTCAACGAGAAACGTCCGTCGTTTCCAGTTTCTTCGTTTTTTCTCCAGCTTGCTCTTTTTTTCCGGGTTTTCTCTCTCTCTCTCTCTCTCTCTCTCTCTCTCTCTCTCTTCTATTCTATTCTCCTTTCATCAGTCAAATGCCCACTTGCGTCCAATAAATAAATACACAAGGGGAGGGCGGAATGAGAACGACGGCCGATAAAACAAAGGGAAAAAAGTGAGAGGAAATGGAATATCGAGAAATATAAATAAATGTGTACAATTTTACTCCGTGGACAAGGCAATTCAAATGTACATACTATATGTACATATATGTATATGCACAAAATGCAGTATAAAGTGGTGAAAGCATCATCGAAATAAATGGGAAAGAAAAAAGTCGTTCTGCGGAATTCCGTCCAAACGGTCCAAAATTACAGACAATGAAGGACAAGGGAAAAAACAAACCTGTAATTCATCCATACGAAATTATGGTTCCTTTTTTATAAATACGAAAATTCCTTTTATAACGACGAAAAAAAAATAGTAAAAAAATTCCAGGGACTTTCCTGGTGAAAAAGCTGAAAGTTTTCTCCAGCATTTCAAAAATGCAAAAAAATCT
>JAQIVE010003511.1:0-16582 GCA_034698285.1 Sminthurinus bimaculatus | reverse complement strand
TTTACTGGTCCAAAAGGAACGATATGAGACCCTGAGGGTTTAACTTTTCGATCTTTTTGTCACGATGGCCATAGCTAGTGTACACACAACACACTATCAACTATTGTATATTGTAGGTATATTACTTTGGTAATTGAAAGTTGGGATGTGAGGTGGTCATCATGAGAGTGACTCTTGAAAGAAAGGCTTGAAGAAAAACGATGGAATTTTATGTACTTGAGTAAGGGAAAGACAAGAGACAACTATATACAATATTATACATATTATTATATTATGTGACATGACGGGAGGACGAGAAAGTAATAAAATCTTTCAACATTCTCATATCACATATACAGAGAGTACCTCCATCAACCTCTAACCCTTTTTTTAATTTTTTCATGGAGAGCAATTTACATAATAATGTCGTATAAAAATAGAGAAAAGTAAGTAAAAGGTCGTAAAAGTTCTTTTGATGATGAACTTTACAGTTTCTTCATCTTTAATGAACCCTCAAGTATGGGGAGGAGAGCATTGAAAAAGAAGAATGAATAGATTTTTTTTGAAGGTGTATTATAATATCAAATATGGACATTTCAATTTAGATT
The DNA here is from genome assembly GCA_034698285.1 of Sminthurinus bimaculatus. NCBI lineage: Eukaryota > Metazoa > Arthropoda > Collembola > Symphypleona > Katiannidae > Sminthurinus > Sminthurinus bimaculatus. The sequence goes on along the minus strand of JAQIVE010003511.1, from coordinate 15,995 downwards.
TTTGCTACATCTATGTATGCAGATATGTGTAATATTTTGTATTAAATTAATACCACTGAACTTGTTGGACAACCTGTCTGCATTTCCCTTTAGAGAAAATGGGTTTAAAATTAAGAAACTTGAGGATAAATGTTCTTCATCAGTTTTTTGCATTTATTTTTGAGGATAATAAATGGACGCAGTATCTGTCAAGCTTCGAATCAAGTTTTAAATAGTTGAAGAACTAAAACCGATAAAGAAAAAATCCCTCATGTCGCAAAATATTTGGGCATAACTAAATTTGTAGCACAACACATAATAATAATATGCTGTATGCACATCCACACATGAATTCTTCGTAACTTACGGTTCAAAATTTAGCTTAATAAAAAAAGAGGAAGTGTCATGCCGTTTTACACACAGATTATGAAATTAATATTCAGCCATCATTCAACTTCCAATTTACACACGCGTCAACCATACTCCACACACAAAAGTATATAATATGCATAATGCATATACATACATGGATACGCAACTATAATATGTATCCATGCACACACATTATGAACAAGTGAAGCAGGAATATTTACAACGGCGACATGAAATTAGGGAAATCTCTAAGCGTGTATAATTTTTACTTAGGTGTATGTGTTGTGTTTGTAAGCACAAAACGCATGAACTGCATTATTTTTTCTAGCCATGTCTAATACAATTTAGTTGAGCATTGCGAGCTCACATTTGCATTTCATGCATTTAACAAGCTTGCGTTTTAAAAAATGGAGTGTAAACAGGATAAATATTTCGAATATTATTACTTTTATTATTACAGCAGTCACTTGTTAGAGTGATAGCCATTAAAATATGGAGACATTCGAATATAAATTTCCGTATACATACATATAGTTTAGGCTTCATGAATGTATTTACTTACTGAGGATTGACAAGTTGCAAAAAACAATTCTGAATTTTAATTCCTGTCCTTTTCACATCGTGAATTCGTTGCTCATGTCAACTTTTCTGGCTTTTTTACGGACAAACATCGGCCCCATGCAAGTTGTAGGCAATAAGAGTTTGCATGTGCATTTTAGTTCTGCGACATTTTTAATTTTCATGCGCCTATGTGCTTTAGGGCAATAAATATAAAACTTGAGACTAAGACACCGAAAAAATAATCAGCTGAAGTACCTATGTATGTATGCAAATTATCGCAAAGGCTTTCCAACATACATACACGTATTTTGTCGCTCCTTTGAAATTCTGTCCACATGCCAAATACCGTATAAATAAAGAGACAGCAATCAGTGAATAAGTAACTGTACCGCAGACACCTGATGATACACCAGTGTAATATGCATGTACATACAAATACATTTGAATGCACTGGTTTGAGAATTTTAAACTTTACTTATCAACTTCCGCAGCAAGTTGATTGCGATCTTCTTGTGTAGCATAATCCACACGGGATGTAAACCCATATTTACACAAGTGTCATAATTTTAAATTTTTATAATTATTAGTATGTCAAAATATTTCCAAGGTGCTGTTTAGATTTTAGATTCCCGGTTTCTGATATGTATGTATGTAAGTCGTTGGTACATATCGAATTAAATGGATATTCGCAAAAACAGTTTACAAATATTAGGCCTAATCATAGTATTATAACGATTATTATTGTACCCTATCTTGTTGACAGTTGAGTGTTGCAGTTGACACACTATGAAATCATCGTCTCGTGCCTCATGCAAATTTGTTTCACTACTGTGCCCAAAGTAAATGCATGCAACGTTTTCATGAACAAGCCTACGTGCTACACATATACTACGATCTCGCGGAACAGACCAAAAATTAAATAATAATATATTCAGCATATCAGCATAGCGTAAGTAAGCTGTCAATATTACTAGTAATTCAGATGATTTAATCGTTTTACATAGAAAAGATTTGAAAATACCCTAATCGTAAATTAAAGTTTCAGGTGATTGTGTTTCGCGAATTTTCCCTCAACTCGTACAGGAAACAAAAAACCAGAAGTTTCATCTCATTTAATTTTTTCAGATATTGCAATAAAATTGCTGTATGAAGCCTAGTGAAGGAGTTGAAAGATACAGTTTCATGCTTTTTTCTTTTTCTACTATGCCTTGACATTCACCTTTCAATTTTGATTTTGAATCGAGAATTGTTTTTTGTGCCTACAAGCTTGGTGCAAACGTCCCGTGTGTATACGTATAGTATGTATAGACAATAGACATGTCTGACCATTTTACTCTGTGCGGCTACCAAACAAAACAACCAACCAGTCTGCACTGTCTACAGACTGTATAGATGCTCCAAGTCTATGATTATGACTGATGGACATTGCTGCAGGTGCAACTGCAACGATTTTGAACTTGAAATGAATTTCAATTGAATTAGACGAGAATTGGCAAGGAACTATTGCATAGAAGTTTCACTCAACGAATGCAATATAATGGTGCTGAACTACAGGGTAAAAGATAAGACTACAAGATCTTTCCTCTAAGCAAAAACTACATATCCATAGTCTATGCAGTGTTCTTCATGAGTCCCTAAGTCATAAGAATTATGTGGTCAACAAATCACACCACTATATACGATACAACAAGAGATAATAAGGAAAATAAGATAGGAAATGCAGGGACTTGCATAAATCAACTTGGATCTTGATTTGTGTAAGTAGTTACTTGTGCTTCCGTTTCCTCATAATGTGACTTGTGACCCTTGCCCTGTCCCTTACAGTGATTGATTTTTTTTAATACAGTACACTTGATTACTTACAAAGAAAAAATATGTACGGCTACACGCTTTTAACTAAGGTCGAAATACGCCTTAATGCACCTTAATTCACTTAATTTTCTACTGTGTTTTACCATATTTTGCTTTCTTTATGAAAAATTGTATAATCTCGTGTACAGAGCAAGACTTTGTGATCATTACCTAATAGTTCTCTGGGCAAAGCTGATTTTAATGCTAAAGTAGCATAAACGTTGAAGATTCCGAATTAATAAACTTTGAGACGCATCATCTACGTTTAGTCTAGCGTCTAGTGCTTATTAGTGGATGTAAAAACTGAGTTTCCTACCTATAGCCAATACGGTTCATCTACTTTTTGCCGACCTTTTTTCTGTGTCTACTACATTACGAAGAATAAGGCAGAGATGTTCTAATATTCTGTATGCCGTCATACACATAGTATAAGGTCTCTGAACAAGCAAATTTTAAGAGCATAATGCTTGTAAAATACTATAATATTAAATAAAATTAGATTTACTTATTACCTTAAAAGTACTTTTTACTTGTTAAATCTTAATTTCTTACAAGTGAACAGGAATTTGTATTTTGTGACTACAACAAAACGCTACGAATCCCACGTGTCAGACGAGCTGTCAAAATCTTATGTAAACGACATGATTCTATATGAAGTTTGCTGCATGTATTTAATGATGGAAACGTGAATGCGGAGGAACGTCGTAAGAGATAACTTGTGTACCTGGGTAATATATCTACGTTTTATAAGCATATTATACTGATATTATTTCGTAGGTAACTGTATGCTGCAAGGATGCAGGATTTCATGTTTAAACTAAACGCGCAGTAATAATGCGACGACGACAATAATAGCAATAACAGCTAAAAGATATGTTATACACACACATACCTGAATGGAATTTGCCTTTATGAATATTTCATAGCTATTTTATAACTTACAAGATACACGGTTTATTTGTATCCATGCAATATAGACACGTAATCTGCATTGTAAGTGATGTACAGAGTAAGGAGAATAAATCACAAATTACAAACAATTGAGGGTTTTCTGTTTTTTGAGAATGTCAAAAAGAAAGATGAACCCCCAAAAATGATTCAAAAGTTTTGCATGAAAATTCAAACCAAGTTTGGTATGAATCCTACATTTTAATACAATACGATTGGCCACAGGAGTAGATAGTTGAATGAAGTCATGAAAAATTCCTTCGCCTTCTGTAGCGTCCACCTCTTTGAAGCTGAACAAAGGTTTTTCGTTCTCACCATCAACTCCAAGTCCAAATTCAACATGAACCAGACCTTAAACGCATCATCAATTGTACTTGGATTTTAGCCCGTGTCATTTTTTCAATTAATCAGGTTTTTGGCTTCGAAAAACTAGAAAAGGCTTTCTTTATCAAATTAAAGAAAAGGGACGGGAAACCGGCTGATGAAAATGATACGAATAAACTCCCTTCTAAATCATTTTGCTCCTACTTTTTTATGGGTACAAGTCAAACGAAACAAAGAGACATGAGACACTTGTTGTGATTTTCAAGACGATAAAGAAAAGTACAGCACAATAAAAAATATATTTATCATTTATGTAGAACGATGTGATGTAAAATAAACAAATCATGCTATATTTTTATAATGAACGTCGGAAAATTCAAACATACATAGAGTCGACTGCGATTGCAAGTGTTCTCCCTTCCCTACATGTCGTAGTTTATCGAAAACGTTTAGATACATAAGTACTCTAGGATATATTTTCAATTTTACAGTTTATTATAGTGGCAGGTTATTTTCCATATAATAAAATTACAGAAGAACATGGGTGTTTTACATATAGTTTGTATTATTCTTTCTCATGCTCCCGGTGTAAAAATAAAGTGTAAAATTGTAAAGATAGTCTCTACAATTTTTTATAACAATGTTGTGATGAAATGGAAAACAGGTCACATTTTATCTCCCTGTTTTATGTAGGTAAGTCAAGCACCTTTGTTTTGTCTGCTGGAGTAAAAAAACATTTAATCGTAAGTAGTTTCCGCTGAATATGCAAGAACGGATAGAGAGAGAGATATCTTTTTATGTATGTATACTTGAGCATAATATTATGCATATTTGGAAAAGAAAACTTTGTATTTTTGCTATATTTACGTACTTTAGTCTGCAGTGCAATGTACTGCAGTGTAATATGTGACAATTTCAAGTTTGAATCTATCTATTTCATTGTGTGCAGATAAGAAGAGACACCGGCTAAAACATCTATATTTTATATCGTACATTGCGATGTTGTATGATAGAGAAGGTCATAAAAATCTATATATAATAAAATAAAATAAAATAATATTTTTCCAAAAGATAAAAGCAAAAGAAGAGGAAAAAGTTGGTGTACCTTCACATAATCTCACAGTTTATTTCCGCTCGTCTCAGGTCTCTCAGTCTCAAGTCATAAACTTTTCAACTTATCACTCTTGTGCTTAAATCATATGTATCGTATAGAGAATACAGAATGTGAGGAATTTTTGTAGAGAAAAGACGGATATTTCTTCACTTTTTTCCAACTTTTTTCTTTATGATACACTTTTCTTCTTGTTCTTCTTGCTATCATCCATTTCACAAAGTGTCCACTTTATATTTTACTCATATAGTATTAGTATAATGAAATATAATATATTTCTTTGTCGAATATAGATCTGTAACTTTACTTATTCATATACAGAGTTGACTGGATATCCTCAATTTTCGGACGGTAGACGGTATAGACAGATCCGGCACAAACAAAAATTGACAAACACAAACAAAAACTAACACAAAATATTTTTCTATAATGTGTAAATAGAATAGAAAAAAACGAAACTATCCCAGACACACTTCAAAAAATTGAGTTTGCAACAAAAAAAAGTTGTAGGATATAATACCCTGTACCTACACATATACTTTGAAAGTATTTTTGTTGACGTTGACTATGACATGAAAAAAAGAACTGTGAATCCCAACCAAAAATACACTTGAAAAAAATTCCGCTGACGATGAAGAAGTCAAAGTACTGTTTTGATTTTTGATAGTTGATGCACCACAAGTCGGAATTAAAAATTACTACTAGGATCTACTTTTTTGCTCTTGTGATTTGTGGTTTCAATATACTTACTTAATTCATTCACAGTCACATTCATACAGCTTCGTGTTTTGTCCAAGGTTGCTTTCAAAAATGAAAAATCAAATTACATATTACATGTAGAATTGTAACTATTTCGTATTCAATTCATTCACTCATCATCGTCGTATAGCAACTCACACTTCACACTGTGTCGTTTGATTGTTTGTTATAGTACTGATGCTGATCCTTTTTGTACAATGTGTCCATGTACTGCTGTTTGTAGATACTTATTATTGAGTGCTTTCTGTGCATGAATGGATTTAGGCTTAAATTCAAAAAAATAACACAATAAAATATATAACACTGACAGGATGAATTCAATTCAATTCTAAAGGTGGAAATCAGGTATGCAGTATGCATGCATAAGTATGAAGTATATATTTTTTTATTATATGTAATATGTGAAAATTACGATCACGCAAAGTCAAAGTTTAATATGGTTCATCCTCCTTCTTGTTCCGTTTTTGCGTGTGTATTTTTTGCAGTTTTCGCTTGCAAATTGTTATTGTAACGAGAGTAAACGAGTACCAAACCAACAACCAATACAAATAAAGTCCACACATACAGTTGTTGACTCTTGATACTTGATCCTTTTCCACTTTCTGAGCTTGTTGTAGACACTAGACACCGAGGCGATGGTGTGCCTTTCTTTGTTTAATTTTTTATAAGATTTATTTTTCTATCAAATGATCAGATTGTTAGGTAAATGAATGATTTTGTATTTTTCATCTTTTGACACGAACAAAAGAATATTATATTATTCAGTGGTTCATTCACGAAAATCTCTTGGTTTACACACTTATGTAGTTGTAGCAATTCACTGTTTTATTCAATTCACAAAAAAATTATTGGATTATCCACCGCAATTAATGTTGAAACTTCTGCAACTTATTGCTTGTGTATATTAAATATTATATTAGACAGGTGTGCACCAAGATCAAGATCACTTTAATTTTCTTCTCCTTTGTTTGTCCAAACACACTGATCTGGTTTTGAACTTTAATATTATATACTATTAACTTGATGAATATTGAGTATTTTGCACGCTGATTGTTTTCACTTTTAAATCCAACCCAAAAGATTATTCCAAAATGAACGAGGAGATAGATTGTTGAATTAATTTGATATCACTACAAGAAAACCAGATGATTGATTCCCAAAAGTTGTCAGTTGAAAAAAAGTAAACTGAGTAAACTGATGCGAAAACGAAATCAAGACGCGCTGCTCACAAGTTTATCAATGTATCGGCCGCTTAGCATTGAGATTATAGCTAGTAACGTTTTTGCAATTAATAAAGTATAACACTGTCGAATTGCCACAAATTCACTTTTACACTTTGTAAATTATTGTCAATCACAAAACGTTGATTGTTTAATTTTTGTAACTTTAGTATCACTTTTACATGTGTATCATACACAGCTTTAATATAACAATATTATGAAAAAGATACGCAAAATAACCGAAAGCACACACGTTTTTTCACGTATATTTCCAACAGTCTGAAAAGCACGTTATCCGTACCATGTAATATTGGCATCTACTTACGTCCGTCTACTACGACAAGTGGTCGGCATATAAAGAATAAAATATACGCACACAAGTTAAAAACTCAAAACACACATTGCTAGATGGATTTACATTATACATTACACATTACGTAGGTATATCAGCATCAGCATGTCGCTCGCAAACGTAAAGGTAAAAGGTAAAGGCAGAGCAAAAGCCCACCACAAAAACATTGAGAGGAACGAACAGTGAACGAGCAAACTACATAATAGGGATATACATACAGAATAGTAAGTACAATATACTATATAATCTAAGGTAATAATAATATAAAATACAGAGAGAACGGGGGATACCTTTACCTTTGCTCATACCAATACCATCATCATCATCATCACATCAACCACCACCACCACACCTGTTTCATACAATACGATACGATACATAACATACATAAGTAGGTATGTACGTATACAATACAGAGTACATATACGAAGCAAATAAGCAATGACCAAAAGAGCTCTGAAGGAATTCGATGCCTCTTATTCTTTCATTTGCTGTTCAACGCTCAACATTGCACACAGAGAACAGAGTCAGAACGCAGCCATATCATATGTATAATACTGCTTACTCCACATTATACTCTGTTAGGTCTTAAGCCCAATCTCCCTTGTATTATGTGTAATGTGAATGTATGTATATACTATAACTATAATGCACAGAGAATCACAGGGAACATAAGATAGAAAGAATCGTTTTCGTCTTATTCTTTCTTCTCTTTCTGTTCCAGTTGAAGAATCGCCCTATGGGCAAAACTGAATACTGAATAGAACAGACATTATAGTTATATTAGGTGTATATGATGCTAGACTGTAATATGTATGTACAATATATTGTGCTTAGACGAGGCTCATCTCTCATTTGTATCTCTGTATCGTTATAGAATGTTTTGTTGGATTATATGTACTTGCATACAATATTTTACTGTATGTACATATGCACTATGAAGCGTATTAGCTTCGCCTTAACCTCAACTTCAACTCCAACTGAAATGGTAGTCATTTCTAACTCCTATAATACATTATACGTATAATGTATACTCTTCTTCCTTTTAATTTTCCCACCCTCGAAATTTTCGGTACAGGTAACAATCTGAAATCTGTCTCTTTCTCCTGTACGAGTATTAAACAGGTAAAAGAAGGACAAGGAAGACGAATAGGTGTGCAGTGTGCATATAGGTATACCTTTTTTACTATTATTATGGTTATTGGTTGTTGGTGTTGTTGTTGTTGTTCCTTTTTCCTTTCCCTCCATTTGTCCATCAGATGCTGGACTTTCGGTATTGTACTTTTGGATATCTACCTATCGGGATGGGAGTTTTCCAAAAAATGTATATGTATAGTTTAGTATACTTTTGCTCCATGTAATAATTATTCTACAATTATGGATGTATACAGTATTGGGGAAAAGTCTTGGTTTTTCTATTTAAATCTTATATAGATGCGTATATGCATACTTTTAGTCTATCTCGTCTTCTAAATGGGTGCGTGTAAAAACTTGCAGTACATAATGCATACACAATACACAAGTATAGAGATCTTTCTACGGGATTGAAATTCCTTTTCTCACATCATACATACACAGCAAGCAAGGATGATAGTCGTATCTTAATGGTGAAGAAGCTGGAGATGGAAAAGAAAGGATGGGAATTTAGAATTGGGATTCAGCGTAAATACATAGTAAACAGTGAACATTTTACCTTCATGGAAATCTACACATGACGCATTACGTTCAAAAACCACATCACCGGTAAGGTTCAGGTTCGAGTATAGGTACAAGGTACAGTTTCGAACAATACAGCACAATGGTCCAGGATCCAGGACGACGACAACTATATATGATGATGAGGAAGTCACATATTGTTGATTGGTGGACATTGTATTGTATTATGTATTAGATTATATGTGTACGTTGTACGTATTCATGTACATATTCTGTAGAAGCTGCATCTATTTTATATCATATATCATCCAAAATAAATTGTGTTTTATACATAATATATACTGTACAAGTCTAAAAGTCATTTCCCCGAGCAGTCACGTCACGCTGGATAAAAAAAAGTAAAGGAAAGTTTTATCATGGAGAAACTTTTTTTATTGTTAAATTATATTATACAGGACATCGATAATATATTATGATGATATGATATAATATGATGATGCTGCATTGCGTTGCAGTCTAAAGTCAAAGTCTACAGGTGAGTGCATAGTCATGATATATTAACCAACAGAGTCTCCTAAAAAAGTACAAGCAATAACATACATAATGTGTACAAGAGGCCCTTTGCTATTGCTTTTTGCTTTTCCTTGGACTTGTACACTTTGTGAGATTTCTTTCTCCTTATACTGTCTGAGTCTGTGCTTGAATTTGAGTTGTGTGTTTTGAGTTCCCTGGCTGTAAAAAGTAATTACAGGCTTAGAAATTTGAATACATCACGATTTTGTTTGCTGGCCCTTGAATCTTGTATATACATGTATGGAGTTCTCTACATTCTACACGGTACATGTAACACAGAGTACAGACATACATACATATAAATATACTGACAAAGCCAAAGTATCCATGTGCATAAGAAATGCGTAGAGGAGGCCCTGACGGTGAAAGAGAACTGAAAAGAAAGGAATGGAGAGAATGAAGAGGAACCTGACTGAAGGTCCGTCCACTAATATATCGTAATATGTAAACGTGTACTTACTACGTACATAGTTGACGTATAGCGTGCAGCTCAACAGCGGGGGAAGAGGAGAGCAAGAGCAAGAGTAAGAAAAGGGAAACGAAAAGTACCTGGCAAAAGAAATACAAAAAGAAGACGATTCGAGTCTTCCTCTCCCTTAACCTTGACAGTCATGGCTTGGCTTGGATTGAAGAAGAAAAAGATAAAAGACTTGAAATTTCTAGCCTATTCTTTAGCTATACATAATACATACAGCTACAAGGTAAGACGTACTTAAATGCATGGATACATATAAAATAATACATATACATACGCACCTTAGGACTTTTTCTGTACTATTCCACCTTCCCATAACAAAGCAAACGTATACGGGTATGTATACAGAAAAATGAATGTTAATGGTAATGGTAGATGCGGATGGACAGTCCAGTGTACCCAGCGAATTCAATTATATCGAGAATCAAGAAGAAAAGGAGGGAAAAAACGTATCATATTATTCTACAGATAGTGATAATACATAGGAAAGTACAATAGACGCAAGTTTCCTAAGTGCATAATATACATACATGCATACCTGTGTGGTTGAGTTTGAGATTTCTTGCAAGATTTGGTTGGCAGTGGTAATGGTGGTTTGGTTGGCTCGGTGTGGCTTTGGTTGTGCCCGTGTCTATGTACTATGTACGTACTTAGATATTATGTGACGTGTCTCTGTCCCATCCCAGGGAAACTGAACTCGAATCTGAAACAAAAGGATTTCCGCTGCCCTTTTACCTGTGGCCGTAAATTAGGAGTTCAAGTTCCCACACATGCTCACAGCAGCTACATATTTATTTATTTATTATGATATCTCCCAACTTAATAACTTCCAAGTATCGATAGATAGATACTCATATCTGTAATTATGATATATGTACGTTCATATAAAGTTCCCTTGTATTCTGGTATTCAACATACATACAACATACAAGTATACCGAAATACATGTTTTTGTTATATTATTATGCTTGGACTTGTGCATTTTTTAGATAATTTAAATCCACTCTTTAGTCGTGCTTATCACTTTTGTGACTTGCCTAGCCAGCTTTTCTCGGATGTCATATTATACACTGAAAGTCAGTCTTGAGCATTTAAACGTTTCCCTTTTAATGCATTTACCCAGTGCGAATATTCTGATGTTGTGAGCTGATAGGGATATGAAAAGTCATTATTGGTATCTCGTCTTTTTAAATACTTATCTTGTATTGTCCCTACGCATTTTAATGCCGGTCTGAACGAATATTTACATTTTCATTTCATTTACGTTGCAAGCGTACTATCCTCTGTTTATTCAGTTTATGCTGATGCTTTGTACACAGTTGAGTTTCCGGAATCCAGTCACTATCCGGCCATTTTGAGTGTGATACATACATAATATAGAGTATATTATTGCAAAACAAAAACGAACAATGACCATCGTTTTTCTGCAGTACTTTTTTGCTCTTTGTCAATTTTTAGGCTACATAACGCTCTTTTATTTTCTAAAGTTAACTAAAATTGATCATATGCCTTGAAATTAAAAGTAAACAAACAGCAAAACTAGCCTGAATGAAAAAAGATAATATAAATCATACATATTACCTATCAAATGTTATATTAGAGATTTGCTGTCAACACTTGAAATAATCAAGTAATTCCAGAAAATGAATACTGAACCTTAGTTAATAATGTGTGACAGTAAAAACGTAAAAAATTTTAATAGATGGTGAGAATTGTCACTCCAAATTCTAGGATACATTAATATGGAATCAATGACGATGCCGACTGACTGCAGTGTTAGTACAGACGACAATGGTATATAATATGGTCTTATTGTCCTTTTATGTGTCCAGCGTTATCTCATTGATGTGGGCAAGTGGCCGTTTTGATGGGTTTAAGATGTAACTAAATTTGTAGATTATTTTGGATAAATGTCAAAAAGAGCCAATATTATGCATCCTGTCTTGATATTTAATACCAAAACGGGTTTTGCTGCCTTCAATTCATTAATGGTACTGATAATGTAACGTATAATGGTAAGGAACAAGAACGTCATGACAAAAGTTTCACGTCTCTCAAGCTTTATTTACAAGTTTTTTATAATAGGTCCGAATAGGTAATCATGATCGCCAATAAATGTGTAAATAGGTACAAGCAGCAAGCAGCAAATTAATTTCAGACTACGTTCGCATGCTAAAGCTGTAGCATTCTAATTTTTCTGTCCTGCTACTGCCAATTTCGTTCGTAGGTGAAGAGGATGAGTAAGAACCCTGACCATAATCAAACCAAGAAGGACCACGAGCAGGCCGGTAAGGACCACGAGAAATCCCAGAGAGAACCCCCTGCTCACTCGCAAGAAGACCAACATGCGGGCCCTTCTCACTCTCACGACTTAGCATCGACTTCAAGGAAAAGTATTTGGCAAGGTGAGGAAAAGAAGAAAGCGGCCCCGGGAGAGAAGGATAGGAAGGAAGGAGCCAGTGATCAAAGTTATTATATTGTTAGAAAAGGAGGGAGTTTACTTGCTGTTGATTCGGTACTCTTAAACCCCGCCAATGCCCACCATCCCAAGAAAGTTAGTGTAATCAACAAGGAAGCTCACGCCGGACAATCAAGTCGGGAACAAAGAAGAGGGACAAAGACAGTAAGTATAATTTGAAATGTCTCAAAATTGTAAAATTGTCAAAAATGTATAGATGAACTTTCTCTCATTTTTACATATCAAGGCTCCGGATGAACACGAAAAGTCTACTAAGACAACATTTAGAGGTCCAAGTCTAGTTTCTGTTGTTTCCGACGTCTTACACCACAAGACAACAGCCCATGATTCCAAGACGGCTAGTTCAATCCATAACGATGCTCACACCTCGCATTCAAGCCGGGAGCGGAAAAGGCAGTCACATCAAGAAAGTGACCACAAAAACATGGAACTATTGGGAAAACTCGCCAGGGATGAAGAGCGAGAGAAGAAAAAGAAAGAAATTACATGTAAAGTTGTAGGAAATAGGACATACTTATGATACAGTATACCCTTATATTAATCTACTTGTATTGTAATCTAATGAACAAGTTTTAAAATACACAGTAACCGCATATAAATTGTAATTTATGTGTCCCTTGTTTTTTTAAAGGGCGGCCCCGGAGGGGTCAAAGCGTGCAGGAGAAGAGGATGATGGCCCATGTTCCTGCCCCACAAACACTAGCCGAAAAAGCAAGACAAGAGGCCCATCAGAGAAACGCTCAGATTCTAAGGGAATTTAGGAAAACTATTGCAGAACATGAGCGTCGTGAAGCTATAGACATGCAGGAGCGGCGAGCGCGACAGGCGGCAAAGGTGAGAGCGTCGAGTTCAGAGTCAAGGGAAAGTGAGAAAAGCTCTGAAGTTAGACTGGAGAACCCCAGAAGCAAGCTTTCCATTATCCAGGTCAAGCATCAAAAAGACGAACTAAGACTTTCGAAACCTGACAATGAATATGACCATAGTCGACGAGGCACGGTAAATGTTCCACATCCCCGCCATGTAGAGATACAGGCACAAGAGTCCTTGACGAGGTTAACAAGTCGTAGTACACTGCTGTCACATACTCATGATACCCATCATGGTGACCATGCTGCCCATAGCCCAAAGAAGGTTCATGAAGATAAGGCGGCAAAGAAGTTTGGAATTGACGTAGGTGTAGGAGGAGAAGGCAGGGCGGAAAAAATAACCCAGACTCATCATAGAACAGCTCCACAAGTCATAACGACACATGATGGTGTAAAAAAATTAGTTTTCCCTATAAAACTATCCATATTGGTGATCAGTAATCAATAATGAATTTTTCACTGGGCAAGATTATTAGACTAATAACTATTAAAACTGTTTGTTTTTGTAGAGACACGTTACCTTGCAACGAATAAATAAATTTCCTGGTGCTTACCACGTTCAGGATACGGATCGGCGAGAATCCAAAAAGAAGCACGACGTTGCTGCAACCACCGTTGGAGTGCGGAAGATAATCAATGACTTTCGGAAGACCAAGGAAGATGAAAAGTTTAGCTTTAAAAGACTCAGAACTCACAATATTCCGTATCAGAAAAACTTGATGAAGGTGATTATTTGACTGCATTAAGTATTTGCACATGATTGCATGTAGTACTTTTAATTATCATTTTCAATTATGTAACTGTATAGCTTTACTACTTAAATAGTTGTCCACTGATTTTGTGAACATTTTTCGTTTCCCTTCAGGCCCTTTTAGAAGACGATCCTTACAAACACAATTTTAACGGGTTCATTCGAGAATACTACAGCCATGTTCTCAGATCTTACTGTGTGATGAACATGCAAGAACGGTTCGTTGGTATTTCGTATCCATAGACATTTTAACAACTACACAAAACAATGACTGATAAATTAAATGCTCATATAGCTCATACATATTAATTTTATATTCCTGGAGGTAGCTTTGTGTTTGATATTTTACATTAATGTATTCGTTAAATATGTTTTCAGCTATCGAGGTCTGGATCCTACTTCACAATGTCTCAAAGTTATTGATTTGACTAAAATGTACAGTAAAGAGACCTTTCAACGTTCACGAGAAATAGAGTTAATTAGTAAGTACACACAAGTATTAGTTTAGATTCGATCATTGATTCTAATCGAAGAGAAGATAAATACCGGCGCATTGCAAATTGTACATAACTTGTACAGAGATATATATTGACGACTTTCTTAAAATCGTGAAACTTTCTCCTCCTTACACTTTATGACAGGGCAACAGGAGACGTACGTGAACAAGTTTAGGGAAGTGGCTTCGGACACTTTGCACTTTAGATTTTTGAAGGAACTAGCCAGAACCCAAGCTTTAACTCTTCCTCTATCTGTCATGTACGATATTTTAGAGGAAACGAAACCAGCGGTGGAAAATGTATGGAATTTTTACAACTCAAAACTTGTAAGCAGTTTATGGCATATTACGATTATAATCTCATCATTCATAATCATGTATCATGTAAAGAAAAGAAGGAATAAAGTTCTAAATTTTTTCAAAATTTGTGAAAAAACTATTTTTTTTCAAAGGGCAAGAATCATCCTTATTCCTTGCATGCAGGCCAGCACTACTACCGTCTGTTCAGGAGACACGAAATGTACCAACATTTGGGCTTCGGTGATACTGAATATGATGACGAAGACTGAAGACTGATGTAAATTATTTACCCATAGTTAACAATAAATTGGAAATCAATTTTTAGGTAGTTAGCGATTGACAGTGACGCTTTTGCTCAGTGCCTACCAACGTAAAAAATATATTGTACTTTGAACAACACTTTTTCCTAGTTATTTTTAAAAAAGCATCGATGAACATGAATAAATGTTGTACTATAGCTATTGCGATAAATAAAGAATTTAAACGGTTTTGTTAAAGATAAAGATTTTGTTTCTTATTGTATTTATCATGTTGTTAAGTAATAGCAGTGTTTTACAAATTTGTGGTGAATGACTTATGAGAGAACATATATTCATAACAATATTGTACTGAAAGTACAGTAATAATTGTGATAACAGCACACAGTTATATTTATATGTACAACCTTTCATCAATATAAATAATTATTGATTTGATATTCTATACAAAATCGAACACATAAAGTTAAACAACTATATCGTATAAATAGCATAACAACTTATATTATGGTATAATATGGTTGAACTTTTGTCTTCGGGTTCGGAATTGCTTTAGAACAATTCTGTTCATAAACAATTTAAACGAAGCAGTCTAACTTACATAGGTAGTTCGTTAGATACAAAAAACAGCATGTTGTCAAAATAATTTAAAATGATCTTAATGA
>JAQIVE010003510.1:0-16588 GCA_034698285.1 Sminthurinus bimaculatus | reverse complement strand
AAATAAAACTATAAAGCATCATGAAGATTAAGTCTTCAAGTTTTATATTATCTAAAAATTATATTGATATCTTTTTCCATTTTTTCGTTGGAAGACAAAATAAAAGTGGTATACTTTTACCCGCCGTTCCCCTACGATAATAGTTAAAATAATCATTTGGTGCAGTTATAGAATTTTTTATTTCAAAATTAAAAAATGGAGCATTTATTTTTTTATGATTACCTTGATTAAAATATTTTTCAGTATTGCTCGCAGAACATCTAACTCATAAATATTGGTAGGTATACATACATATCTTCAATAAAATTCCCACCAAAGCAAATATTTCTGTACCACGTACTTAATACGTACATGCTTAAACACGCACATTGACAGTGAAAACAACTCATGGATTTTACAATATATGACGCACACACGGTATAAATTCGTAGGATAGGAAAAATAATGGAAAAACTATTTAATTCCAGAAAAAAAGCGCGTTGATGGATTCCACAAAATAAAAGGCCATTTTTAATTGAAACTTTCTTTTTTAAATTGGCCACTTTTGTGGAGAAAGTTTTAAAGCTTCAATTCTTCGGGAAAATGTGTTGATTTTTTAATATGCTCGTTATTTTTCTGGCGTAAATATTATTCCATATTCCATATACAAGTACTTAAAAAAAACTTTCACTCGTACTTTCACTTTAACGGAAGCTCCATGTTGCGCAATTTCTTCTCCTATTGAACGTTAGCATCACATCCTCACACATTTGTTTTATGGAATTTTGCACGCCCTTCAAAAAAATATTTGGTCTTTTTTGCTCAAAGTTGATGAGATTTGATGAGATTGACTTGGTTTGCACCTGGTTCGAAATTCACATCATCATTGATCAAATTTTGATAAGATTTTGGTAAGCATGGAAAATCATCTCATCACCATCCCTTCAAAACACTACCAAATATTTACCATGTCAACAAATTATATTAACATAAACTATTTAATTGCAGGAAACAAAGAAACCAAAAAAGCTTTGATGGATTCCACGAAATAGAAGGCAATTTTAAAGTGAAAGCTTCTTCTATAAATTGGCCAATTTTGTGGAGAAAGTTTTAAAACTTTAATTTTTTGGGAAAATGTGTTGATTATTTAATATGCACGTTATTTTTCTGACGTAAATATTATTTCTTAATACATATAATGCATACGCTAGGCATGAGCATGGAACGGGATATCCCATCCCAGGTTCCGGGACGGGATGGGACGGACAAGCAAAGGTTAAGACCCGGTACGGGACGGGACGGGATGAGATCAGATGGGACGGAACTCGATTTTCCACGGTATTTGAAAAGTTTAAGGTGAATTCAAACAAAAAACCTGCAAAAAATGTTTGAATTTACGGCAACTGGTATTAATTCAAAAAAAGACGTTATTGATTCAACATCCGATTCGTGTGCAAAATTTAAATGTAAATATTCATTTTAAAATAACGGAAAATAAAAATGCGGGACGGGATGGGATGGACGAGCACAATTCCGGACCCGGGATGGGACGGGACGGGAAAAGTCGTCCCATGCTCATGCCTAGTGTGTATGTATAATGTATATTGGAGAGCTTAATAATGACGTCAATGTATTGTGAAAAAGAGAAAGTGCAAAATTACCGGGGTAAAATACATTGAGGAGCTAAATACATAAATCCTGAGGTAGGAACTTTCACCCGACGATTATTTTAATTGGTTTTTTTCCTACGACCTGAAATGTTGAAAAATTCTGCATAGCAACAAAATCAAAGTCAAGCTAAAGGCCCAAAAATACGAAGCAATTTCATTTTATTTTTTGGTGTTCCTCATACTCTGAGTCCACGTTTTCCACTGTCCGCACGTAATTTTTTTTTCTCTCTCTCTCTCTCTCAGCCTTTTCAAATTTTCCCCGATATTATTAAACAAAACGTAATATTGACCAGCAAGTACACATAAAAGTGTAAAATGTTGAATTTCGAGGAAAATAGCTTAAACTTTAGGGCCCTCAGCGCTCTGTCGACTCTGACGATTCTGCCCCTTGAAATCAACGAGGCCACAGGACAGGTCAAAGTTGAGAGCAAAAAATGGAAGAGAATTTTGTGGATAATTTTTTACTACGTTGGAATCGTCCACGTTGTCTACGTGTTTGGCCGATTGGTCCAGATGTGGGTGGATCCTTCCCTTTTTCGGTGGGACCACTTTGTCGTCCACCTGATCGCCACGGCCGTCTACCTCGTGCCCCACATCATGGGTCACGCTCATTTCCTGGGACGCCCCCAAGAATTCGTCCTGATCTGCAACAGCCTCTTGATGAAATCTCAAAATTCAGAAAATGCAAAAGTGAGGAAAATCCCCGTTCGACCCGTGTTGACCTGGCCAATGCGATATTCGATCCATGAGCTGCTGGCCCGATTTCACCCCCTGCTCGTTTTCGGGTCGTCTCCACTCCTCGTTGTCGTTGCATTAAGTGACCCCACTCAGCCTCAACTCCTTTTCTCTATTCTGCCCGCAGAGTATCAAAATGCTTGGATTTTTGGCATTTTGGGTCTGCTGAAATTCTGGGCCATGGTAATCATTGCCTCTATTGGCTACATCTCGACCCTTGTCCAGCTCCAATTTTTGGAAAAGTGTCAGTCGGAATTTGAGCGTCTACAGTCAAAACTCGAGTATCTGACGGACGTTGTCCAGGTCAAAGGGAATAAGCGGATGGTTCGGTGGGAGGTTTGGCTGCTGCGACGAATTGTCCGGGAAACTAGGGAGCTGGTCCTCCTCATCCAGCTGTTTAACTACACTTTTCCCTTCGTCATCTTCGCCATCAAAATTCTGTGCTTGTCTCTCTGCATTTTTTGTTTTTTCTTCTTTTTCCGCTATTCTGCGGAGCATCCGTTTCTCGCGGCTTTCACCTTGTACACTGGCTGTGCTTTCACCATCCTCTACACCCTGCTCTACCAAAAGGCCTTTGTCATCCCTCAAAAGATGGAGGAGTTGGAGTCTGGGATTCTGGTGGCCGCTCAAAAAATACCAAAAGAAGGACCTAATTCCGGGTCAAAGTACTTTGCCGAGGTCAAACGGGAGTTGGAGAGCGTGGACAATGTGGGCATTCAAGTTGGCTCATTTCACACCCTTGAGAGGGCCTCGACACTCAACTTTGTGGACTTTGTCGTCCAGCAGGTTGTCAGTCTCCTCGTCACTTTCCCAGCATAAAATGACCATTCATGATTCATCATTTATAAAATTTAGCATTACTTTGTCGTGTTTGTTTCATTAAATATTTGAAAAGACAATAAACGGAAAATTTGAAGTTGTATTACGGTGTTATTTTTACACACGTGGTTTTTCTTACACGCACAAATTACTCGGTCTGCCCTTAGAAAAAAACATTCAATCCCATGAAAATTTGATATTTGATGAGATTTGACAAAAATGATAATTTTTGATGAGATTTGAAAAAAATGATAATTTTTGATGAGATTTGAAAAAAATGATAATTTTTGATGCGATTTGAAAAAAATGATAATTTTTGATGCGATTTGACAAAAATGATAATTTTTGATGAGATTTGACAAAAACGATAACTTTTTGATGAGAAATGAGAATAGTTTTAGATTTTTGCAGCAGAGCAATTTAATTAGCGGCAAATACATTTAAATGTATTTGCCGCTAATTAAATTGCTCTGCTGCTAAAATCTATGGTTTTGATTTTTTTTAAGTCCAAAAAAATCAAAACCATCAATAAAAACTAATCATTTTGTTTCAAATGTAAGCCCGATTCCTCAATATCGTCCACTATCTCAGCTTAACTGAATATTTCCCGAAATGGACTTGATTATTATTTCAGCAAACAAGAGAATCACCGAATCATCTGCATACTACTGGCGTTAATGCGAGTGGGCTCATAACTGTAATATTTAGGCTCAAAGTCGTCTCAATGTAATAAAAACCCTCTGTAATTACCAATTTTTGTTTTTTTGTACAATCTACATATTCATTTTGGGTGCTACGTAGCGTGTTCAACATGAAATGGCAACGACATAGAAGCAATTGAGATAGGTCAAAGCGGTCACACTATGTTATTGCTCGACTCATTTCAGGGTACTGCAGAAGGGTTCAGGTCAATCCCTTGAAGGGCCTAGACAGTACAACAAACGGCGCAAGACAAGTCGGAAGACCCGATTTTTTACGTTCTTGTGTAGAGATCGGCATGAAAACCCAAGGTTCAATCAAAGTAAGTGTGTGTATAGTGTATATGACAGATCGATGTGTAAGCTACAACATATCAATCATTCCTGAATATCAGTCAGAGGGTTGAATTTTGGCAGATTTTTAAACTTAAAGTAAAAGTCCGAAAAATCAGAACATTTGAATTTACATGTATTCTTATGGTAATCGACTGTTGACTGTAAGTGCCCTAAACGGATTCGTATGGTTTTAAGTATGATACCAATCGACACGGAGCTGATTGGCCTTCCCACCAATTAGTCTGAGCTCAGTCCCAGTTTTGTTTAAAAACATTTATGGGAAAGGAAAGATTTTACAAAATTCTATTTTTTCTTATTCATTCTTTTGCCATATCGAGACCCCTGCATGAAATGTCATGAAATCCGACACACGTAACCTTTGACATGTTTTCTACAATAAACTACACTCGTTTAGTTCTAGCTCCTTACAAACATCGAAATTGGCACGACTGTAACAGACAACATGAAATTGTCAAACCGCAACCTTTTGCGTTTCACCGTAGGGAAAATGTACTGCAGGCATTACATAAAGATAAGTAGGATACCAGTTAACGCAGAACTAAATGACCTTTGTACTAATTACACCCACTTTGATATGTATTCTCAGGTAAACAATTTCTAGTGAATTGAAGTTGATGCAAAAAAAATGAAAAATCTGCAAATCTCCGACTTGTCTCGCGCCGTTTGTTGTACTGTGTAGGCCCTTCAAGGGATTGACCTGAATCCTTCTGCAGTACTCACAGAAATGAGTCAAGCAATAACATACTGCGACCGCTTTGTTCTATCTCAACTGCTTCTATGTCGTTGCCATTTCATCTTGAACATGCTACGTATTTCGCGTGCTTATCCATTTTTTTGCAGCATAAGGTGTCACAATGAAATGAGGCAACATTGCTATTTAATATCTCCACAATCGATTGTTCCTTTCGTTCGTATATATTTAGGTGCTAATCCTTGTGGTCGATTCCTGTGATAGAGAACGGATTAGCGAGGCTGAGTATGAATTTAGTTGGGTTATGGCTGAGGATCATTTGTGCGACGCCCTATTTTTAATTCTGGCCAACAAGCAGGACTTGAGCGGGGCAATGACAGTTCAAGAAGTTGCCGAGAAAATGAGACTACGTGCATGTAAACGAACTTGGCACATTCAGGGCTGCTCTGCTGTTACTGGACAAGGTCTAGAAGAGGCACTCGGTTGGATTTCCAGTCAGCTGAACAAAACTTGATGAAAATGTACATATTTACATAACTCTCGACTATATTTATTAATTTTTTATGTAGATTTTATTATTTTTCGTAAAGCGTTTATATGGTAAAGTATTATTCGAATAAAAACAATTATATCACCATTAGAATATCTAAATAGAATATTATATAGAATACAATATGTACATATATATGACATATTCATAACCAGAAAAAAAAGTGCGATACATAGTTCACTATTTAATATACATTGCATAAAACTTGATGAGTTTTTCAGTATGAAACACAAACGCTATAATATAACATATTAGTAATGAAATTTATAATACAGTTTGTACAATAATATTATTACTGTTGGTTAAAAATTCCTAACATTATTTAACAAGCATAACAGGAACAGTAGTAACAACGATAGTAACAAAAGTGCACGTGAATTAAACTTACTTAGGTACATAAAATTTAAACTTAGATTTGATCATAATTCATAATCCTTTTCCTATTTCTATAATATAATGAAGATATTATATCGTAAATACAAATACGAATACAAAGATAGGTCGAAATGTAAAATGCGAAAGGTTTTCTCAAGCACATGCAGTCCAGGAAAAAATTTCATACTTATTGTTGTTGGTAATCTTACAACAATTGAAGGTTTTACAATGAGACTTATCGTATCGTTAATTTATGAAACGTAGACATTATCAGTATCACACTACTACCTAATAATATTTCATACACATTTCTCAAAACAATTAAAGTTGTATAAATTATTTATTGTAGTATTGTAGTATTTTGTTCATTCAGTTATTATCATTGTGCTGGAATTTTCCAGAGAGTAATTATTATAGATACTCGATTATTTTATAACAACATTATATGTGCGGTAGATATGGTTTGTTAGTTATTAACAAGAAAGATGGAAAGATGTATTGCATAATATGCAAAGAGAAAGTATCTATAGTGCAGTAGAAGAAGGAGAATAAGCACCTCGAGAAAGTCTCGTGCTTAAGTATGTGTGTCGTTGCGACTTTAAAAACGAGGAAAGGAGTTATTGCAGAAAATGACAAAGTAACAAGGTAATTATTACCATTGTGGCGAGAATATTTTATAAAATTTCAATGATAATAACTATTATTAGTTATATTAGGCATATAAGGTATATTTATTACTTCCGTTGTTGTAGTTGCATTTTAGTAAAAGTTGAATGTGATTCTTTCTGGCTTTTGAAAATCAAAATTCAGAGGTAAAAAGGGTTGTACGTAACTCAATGTTATGAGTTGTACGTGCGAATAACTCCTGTGCATGAACTTCGGCAAATAGGACACCCCTCTGAGTTTGCCGAATCTGTTTGGCCACTGTCGGTTTGAATTTTGGCTTTCCAATACGTTACAGCACAAGGGTAGCACATACCTAATTTAAGGAAAGACACAAGGAAATGATTATAACGGGCATAAACATCAACTCTCAAAATCTTTATTTGATACTCAAAATGCTCACATTTGTCCTTAATATCTTTAAAATATCTTTAAATACGTATACTTGATGTTTTTTACAAGGCTTACACATGTGCCCACAAGGCAAAAAGACGCTATCAACTCTTCGATTGCAGCAAGTAACACACTCTACGTACACTGAATCCGAGGGTGGGCTGCTACTGTTGATGGCTGTTCCCATCGACATTGGAACCGTCTTGGGTGGGGGAAAAGATGAACTAGTAACTATCTCAGCATCTTCGCTAAAGTCAATTAGAACAGTTTCAGGGGCAGATGGTAATGGGCTCATAGGAACTTCTGGTTCAAGTGGAGTTGTTGCAGGGGTAGCCGTAGGAGTTGCTGCTGCGCTTCCTTCTCCTACTAAGCTCCAAAATTCCCCTTTGTTACCTTTAAAAAAATTAAAAAATAAAGAAGACAGGTTAATAAGATGACGTTATAATAACCAAGTATTCAAGTATTCAACCTTTGAAATTTTTTCAGTTATATCAGTACAATGCATTCAACAAAAATTCAATTTTTGTACCCTCATCATGACGACATTCTACAAGTTGAATTTCTGTAATAGCACCACACAAGTCAAAGAATGCCCAAAGAGGCACAGAATTGTCAACGTGCACCAGAGTTTGTGAAGAGCCCTTGTTCCTTGACATTGAAATTTCACCTAAAACGTTTACAAAATTAGAATGAACATTTTTAGATAAGAAACACAGTTACATTGTGCGAAAGATTGAAGTTTAATTTGAAAAACATAAAAACCGATTTATAACTAACCCGAATAACTAAATGTAAAAGCGATTTGATCTCCTTCGCGAATATCCTCTACAAGATTATCCTTGATAATCCAATATTCTTTTCGATCTAAAAGAGCATTTGGATCTCGAGGGAGCTCTCTAGAACTGATGGAGTCCGGGTTACATGAGGTCACACCAAATATCATGGAGGGTTCTTTATATTTAGACCGTTTGTCAACAGCTTTAACCTAGAGGATGAAAACAATACAAAGGTAAGCATTTTTTCAGATTGAATTGTCAAGAATTCTTGCATTTTAGTACAATACATAGGGGAATTTACTATGGTTACGCGTTGACTCTTAATATATTTTTTTGCATTACCTTGACTACAAAGCATTCGCCTATATTAATAGAACGAGATGTAAAGACGTAGGAACATGTCAATGACTTGGTTATTGAGAAAACTTTCCTAAGGAAAGGTCGGGACGCTCTATTGCCACCACCAAGAACTTGAACATCTTCTCCCTTCGTTCTATGTATTAGCAAAAAAAAAATGCACAATGATTTTCAAGATTCAAAGTTTAAATTAAAATATTGTTAAAATTGTTGATTGTGTATGAAAAGGCATACCTATGAAAGCTGAGGATGGTAGATGAAGTTGATGAAGTTACATTATTTGTTGAACTAGTTCCCGGCACTACATACGGGCTATCGACTAGTGAAGGCACGGTTGTTGTACATGTACTTTGAACATCAACAAAATTACTTGGAATAACTTTCTCGTTTCCTCTCGGTGACGGCTTTTCGTCATCTAATTGACAAATAAAAGCAACAAGTAACATTTAATATCTGTACAGTATACATAATGTGATTTTTTCTGTGTAATACATGTACGTTGTACGTACATCGATACAAAAACTATGTTGGCTATATATTGATATCAATTCATACCAACAAACTGTATTTGAGTTGACTGTCCAAATACTTCGAGTAATACCCAGCGATTGCCACGGGCTTTGAGTTCATACAGAAAAACTTCCTTCTCCTCTCCATTAATACCGTAGCTGACATCACCATCTCCATTCACAGAAAAGTAAAGAACATTATCCTTTTTGCAACTATCCAGCCATAAATCCTTTGCCCAAAACTCTGGTCGTGTAGCAAGTCCTGTATTATAAAAAATATAGACCGTGATAAAAAGTTTTGTATTTTCATAAATTTTTTAACCTTTTGTTTTAAAATTTGAAGCAATTTTTCTGACCTGTGTAAAAACCAAGAGCTGACTGAAGGGAACTAGGATCGCTCATACTAAATCCAAAACGAAGGCCTGCATAGCCATCAGTTGATACATTCATGAATCGAATGCAAACCTACAATTAAATTAAATTATTTTCAATTATCACACGTAACATGTATTGCTTACATGCAAACCTATTTACAGAGAAACGCAGTGGGGGCAACAAGTTGTATTTAGATACAAAAATACTGTTTGCATGACATATTTAAGGTTTAGAGTTAAATATGAGTTGCATCGCCTTCATAAATATTTTATAGGTCTATTTAAAGTACAAAGGTTACGTGAATTTGTGCTAGTATTTTACATATTATGCCTATTATTCATACACTTTACCTTTTCCTCGAGTTGAACTGGTCTATTTGAAAAAAGGATTCCACCTCCTGAATCATTTGATACCCGTTCTGCAACCCTCCCGTCCTCGTTAATCCGCACATTCACCCCGTGAATTCGATTGAACAATAAAGCAGGCATGATTCTAAGCACAAATTCAAAGAATAAACAAAATAAATAATACGGTATTATAATAAAGTTAAGCGTTTCCTTGTAGTATACTTTGCACTTTGTACGTATACGTACTACTAAATACGTATATACTTAAATACTTATTGTTTCTTACTTATGACATCACATCTAAATCCAAATTGCTTGCTCGATTTATACACAAGACTTGATTAGACGTTCAGATGTTTCTGAAACAATAATTTTATTAATTACTTTAATCAAAAACAATGCTTTAATTTCCCAGGATATAAAACTATAGAACATTCACATTTTAATTGACAAGGCATAATAAAAAACGAAAACTGGTTCAAGATTCTGAGCGTTCTGCCTCCTAAGATTTTATGTTTTATGTAGCAACAAATTGCTTGATTTGACATTGTTAACTTTTGAACGATGTTAAAACTAAAACAAACGAATTTCGTCGATATTGTGCTTTGTACCTGTGTTTTGTTGATGGTTCTCTAATTGACGTTTTTGTTTTTGTACTCTTGTAATTTTCATTGCAATGGGGAGAAAAAATAAAATTGTTAAAATCTTTCTACTTTCCTACATATTTTTTCAAGTTTTAGGTCTACATGTCTGTCTAAACAGTATTATATATTCCTGGTAATTTGATTGGCAATGTATGGGCAAACCCTCTGCGTCACATAACTACTAATTAACACAATTATTATTACTTTCGTATTATTTATGAATTTAGATTATTAAAGAATTAAAGACCCTTGTTGATGTCAAAGGGGTTTTTTATTTCTAAGATCTTAGATTTAAAGTTCGACTCTATAGAAAGGATGCATACAAATGGAATAATATACGCGACCGTATAGGACAAATACGCAACTGCATCATTTCGTTTTTAATTAATCGATGACAAAAAGATAAAACTTTATTTATTCATAAGCTACTAAATACACATATTATATACAAGTGGTTAATAAATAAAGCGTGTTTGCTACATATTTAATTACAATTAGGTACTGATTGCATGTCGCTAATATGTTATGATTGTTATTCCTTTAAAAAAATACATCTCATCCTGCAGGTGAAAAATTATTATTATTACGAAACTGGATAAACTGCTGACGATACATTTCATAACTGGCTTCAATTTCTCTTCTTTGTCTTTCTAGCTGTCGCCAGGTCTCATCCAATATTCTTCTTTCCTCCTCCAGATCCTCCATAGTAGTCTCTTCCGTTCTCTGTTGAATTTTTGGACCCCCTTTATAAACAAAACAAAGTAAAAAAAAAGATTAAAACATGGGTAGGTATAATATTTTTATCCACAAAGTAATTAATATTAACAACTAGCAAGTCTAAATGGTTTTTCTCAAACAAAACTTTTTGCAGACATTGTGAATTCTGTTTACTGAATTTTTTCTGCACAAATTCGAAATATTTCTTTCCGTTTAAAATTTTCAGCAATTTTCTTTGCATCCCAACGTCTGTGTGTTATGTTACGTTAGAATTGTTCAAGACTTTTTTCAAAATTCCTGTCTCATTTTAACTGAGAAATGGCCGGAGAAAGATTTCCGCCCCAAATGTATAACTACATTAGTACTTAAATATTATTTACATTGAAAAAAAACTGTTTTCTGAGGAAATTTACTTATTGCTCATGGTATTGATTAAGGTACGCATCAAAAAATGGATACATGCCATTATATTACAACCAACCGAAAAATAGGGAAATCAGATGATACATTTAATTATGAAAGGAAAAGTTATCGAGGTATACAATTGCGATATAAGATATGTAATTAATTATGTCTCGCAAATTTTAAATTAAGTAATGAATAAACAGTATGGTACATTATATTTCTAAAATCTTACGCTTACCCTTTTTCTTGCTGTTATTGTTCGTTCCCGAGCTTGAGCACATTTTAAAGCAAACTTTCCTTTTACTATACTGTCTTTTAGTGCTATAATATATAATTCAGTCGATTGTCGAGGATTATTGTACTAGTAAGTAATTTTCAATAACAGATATATTTTATGTGACCAAAGTCGAATAATTATCATGTAATTGACGATTCACGAGGAGTATATTAACTAGCACTCAACTTAGTAGAGTTTCGGTGGCCTTTCACTAGCAACTAGCTCAACTAGCGTCACCTCAAATTACTTACTTGACTACGTTTTTAAAACGTACATTGTACGCTGCACATAGTTGAGCTATGCATAGTTAGTTAGTTGACTTTAATCTTAAATATTCATCAAGCTAATAATTGTTTATGCAGAATGATGTACCACCGACTTCAGGGAATTTTCAAAGGAAATTCATCAAAGGGAGAAAGGAAAAGACCATTAACTGCAAAGAAAAAAACGTTTTAAACTGTGTAACTATTTCAGCTAACAATGAGTTTAGTAATGTGCTCAATTTAATTACAATTAGAGTAACTATAGAGTAATTACACTGCTATTTCATATATGCTTTCTCAGTTTTCTCGTATGTATGTATAGTAATAAGAAACTCGGTTTATATTTTTAATTTTTATTACAAATACATAAAAATATTAACCGTACACGTGTATGCAAAGCAGAAAATGGGGCAAAAACGTTTTCCTCTTTTTACAGGAGTTATAAAAAATCATGAAAGAATCGTAGTTAACTAATTAGAGTTTTGCATACATTGTTTACATTATCATCCCGTAAATAATTCCGGGTTTCGAGTTGAAGAATATGCTTCCTTTTCTTATGTTTATCAACAATAATATGAAGCTGCGGATAGAATTTCCTGCCCGTTTATTAAAATCATATAGAGTTCTGGCTGGATTTTCAGCTGGAAAGCCCCGCCGAATTCGGCGGGTAAGCTGTGAAACCCAGTCAAGTATATCCGGCAAAAAATTCAAAATCAGGAAGTTGACCTGACTTTTCCGGTCTCAAATTTGGTATATTTTTGGCTAGCAAATCCAAGCTGTATCCGGCCTATAGTTTTTTATACGGGTGGCTATTACGCTGTGTCTAGTTTAAAACAAAAATCGTGGGGAAGATTGTATGAAGTTAATTTGACACTCACGATTTCGCTGATATGAAGGCAGAAGTGACAAAAAAACAAAAGTGTAGATATTACCTGTTTTCTTCATTTCATTCGTGCTTTGTTTTGCAGTTTCCATCAAAAGTATAGTTAAGTATTAAGTACAGCATACAGCATAAGAAACTATTTTACATAATTTGATGAATTGTGACGAGAGCGTTTAGTCTCTCTATTTTTTCCTCCATATATTATGCACCAGGAAGAAAACGGCATCTTTTAACTTTTTGTCATCCGTGGGATACTTTTAACTAATAATATTATAATAGAGTCGTAGTATAATATATTCATGTTAAATGTTACATTATTTTTGTACTTTTTATGAGCATTAATAGCAGCCGTATTATATTATGATGACAAGCAGTATAAAATAACTGTGTTTATCTCAAAGTCAAGTTACTTACATAAGAATAAGAGCTAAGACATTGTGATTAACTCTTAACTCAAGTTAACTAGATTCTTTCTCCGCACCAAAAATTATAATACACGTGTCCCCTTGTCATCACGGCATCTCAACAATGTCAACGTTTCATCTAACTAGGGTTAGCTTCAGTTTCTTTAACTTTTTACATTATAAATGCAAATTCTTCACTATTAAGTTGAAGTTCAGTTAAGTTAACTTCATTCCATTCCATCTCATCTCCAATGAAGTCCATTCTTAACACATACATATTTGGTAGTCCCTTTACTTCCGCATGGCCTGGCGCTTAGGCAGTTTTCTGGCTGGATCTACTTAACAGCAAACGTTTGACTTGTCCCAACTTTCAGTTCCAAAGGTCGTCAAGGCCCCATTATAGTTACAACCTTTAGAACTAAAACATGTTTTGTCTCGTCTGATTTGCTTAAATTAGTTGCAAGTTTTTAAAAGAAAGATTTATTAGATTTCTTGCTGGAACGCTTTTACTTTATATCAGTATGTTACACATAGGTACCTATAACCTATATGCATACCAAATTACCCTATATATACTCTGTATTATTATTATGAGTCTAATGTAACTCTTAAAAGAAATCTCAATATTACATAGTGAACGCTGGGCAAAATTATCCTACATATCATAAGTATGTTTCAACGGGACATTTTCACAATAATCAATAATCCATAAAAACGGTCATCCCATGCATGTTATATATAGTCAATATCCTGTACCCAAGAAAATTAAATAAAATGAATTGAACGTGAAAAATTCGAATGCCCATTAGTGCAGCTATGTGACGTTCCTTTAGTCAAAGGAACAGATTTTCCCAATTTAATTCAGCAGCATAATAATATTATAACTTATGTATAAAATATAGAGTTCAATCCTATGAGCATGCAGTGTGGCACTGGTAAACATGTGACTAGCACAAACACATATATTCATGCATGATAACGGTAACGGTACAACATTTTTCCTAAATTTTCTGCACCTTACTGATGTTTCCGTCTTTGTTTCACTGGCATATTATAACTAATACACTGTAGACAGCACATTTTGAGTCTGAGATGAGAAATGAGGGGAAAAATACAAAACAAAATGCATTATGTAATTGCCGTCGCCTTTTTAGATATTACAAAAATATCATAATATCCTATAAAAGTATGCTTTTATAACTTATAACGCATAACGTATACGATGTGATGCACGATGACCAAATGAAAAATGAAATTGCTCACTCTACCTCAACAATAAGCTCAGCTCATATGTGTAAGTAAGTATGTAAGTATTTTGGTGCACTCTCGCAGCTCGCATTCGCATACAGTACATTTTACATTTCCTGATAATGTAATTGTAAGAACAAGAGCAGGAGCAGCTGATGAGAATTCTAATACAAAGCACGACAGCACATAATACCGAGAAAACTACACATAGTACATGCTCAAATGTAGCTATGTTTATGCATATTATGTAAAAAAATTCGCATAAATGGAGTGAAGAAACAGTTTTGATGGTGATAACCACCATCAAAAGTTCCATAATGTATCTAGACATAAATGTTCTTAATTTCCATGTACTTTTTTTACCATTTTTCATCGAATTTTTTCAATCATTTATCTCAAGTTCAAGTCTCACTCAGCTCATCGCAAGGCAATGCAAGGCTACACTCAATTTGTCACTATCACTAGTCTCTATCTTCTATCTTGGCTTGACCAGGAGCCGGACATTTACAATTTACATAGATTGCCAACTCATCATCTTTTCCTCTCTTCCCTCCTCTCATCGTTTCTAGTTTCTTTCCCCGTCTCAAAGACAATGTCCTTACATGCATACATTTTATGTTTTGTTGTGAAAATGGGATCTGTGATTAAATCTCTGTCACAAAATTCGTCTTGTTGTTCAATTTCTTGCTTAAAATGTAAAATTATATCATGTATAGATATTATGTACGTGCATGTATTATTATGATGCTTCTCTCTTTTTTCTTTTTCTTCTTTTCCCCGTTTTCACACCTTTTTGCTGGGTCTCATTTATAATTGACTGCATGTGTGTGTGTGTGAAAATAAATGCAGATGAAGGAAAGATGTAAAAATGTAAATATCCCATCCATCTCCCATCTTCTTCTTCTTTCTCTCTTTCTCTCTATGGACGAGAGTCCAGTCCACACATCAGTCTCAAAACAAAAAAACATCATCATTACAATTATGAATTACAATTCTGTCGTTCCGTTGTCTAATTCTTCCGCCGATAAGACGGCGACCGTTCTTTTTCCTACATTTCATTTCATTTTTTTACCAACTACTCATACATGCATACACAATACAGTTCAGTACTAATCCCGATAATATTCATATGATTTTTGTGTGGGACTCTTTACTGGGTGACCATATAAAAGGCGAACTCTGCCTCACCGACATTCAGTTTGGTCCGGTCAGTTTCAGTGGATTGGATCGGAAGAGATTCAGTGGCCAACTTGAGAATATTATAGTTTATTCTCAAATAAAATGTACAGATTCTGCTCCACATAAGTACTCTTGTACTAGTCCATTGTTCAATAGACTTGGACAGTTTCAAACTTGTGACTATTGTATTTTGAAGGAATTTTTTATACTGTGCAAAGTTTCCGAATTTCTGTTGGAGGAATAGTAAAAAGTCCTCTTCACGACCATGACGCGTTATCTGGTGAGAATGTCTAAATTCTTGAATTTTTTGAATTTTCTCCACATAATTTTTCAGACCTTTTTATCTTAAATATAAATTTTCTCTCTGTGTGTGCATTATTTTTTTATAGATGATAACGCTGGCGGGTCTGGCAGCAGTATTTGTGAATGCAATTGGAGACAACAAGGAGAACAAGAGTAATAATTATTATTCAAATGTTCGAGTCCAATCTGCTCCAGCTGTTGCCTTTAAGCTTTCTCCAGAAAGTGAGTCCCTGGAAGCTGTCCAGCTGAAGTCACAACCACAGAGCTCAGAGGAATCATCCTCCTCAAAATCAAAAGAAGAAACAATACTGAATAATAATAATAAAGATTATGGGGAGACGGGAGAGTTGTCCAAGACGAAGCATCGCCGACGAGGGAAACTCCTTAAGAACATTCTAATCGCCAAGATCCCTTCGCCTCAGATGGGTGAGACTTTTGTTCTTTGAATATGAATCATGTAATCGTACGTTTTAGAAGCATACTATGGATTCTTTTAAGATTTTCACAAAATTCAAAGCATTTTATACCTATGCAATTTTCGAATCCATACGATTGCAAAATTACATATTTGTATAAGCATCATATATACATACATCATACATAGATCTTAGAAAGGTGTGGATGAAATACAGAAGTCGACAAATTGAGACTGACTGCTATCTTTTATTTATTTATGGTTAGGTGTGATGATGCCAAAGGCTCTCCTTACCGCAGGCATAGCAATGAGGAATTCAGGAGGTAAAAAACTAATTAACAAAAGCTGATGATGATCAAACTTTTGTATAGCTTCAATTCTTCTTCTACAAATTGAAGCTATAAAGTGCAGTCTTCTGATATAAATGCAGTGCTGAAAATAAAGTACTCTGTATTTTCTCCACTCTTTCCGCTGACAAAAGTTGATTATTTTTAACGTCTTTTCAATCTTTTCTTTCTTTCAGGAGGTGGAGGAGGCTGGGGTGGCGGAGGGGGAG
>JAQIVE010003509.1:0-16592 GCA_034698285.1 Sminthurinus bimaculatus | reverse complement strand
AGGGTCGGGTCGAGTTTTGGCGGATCCGACTTGTCAACAAATGACAATGTCCTGGTTGCCAAGACGTCACCGCAACAATATGTACATATCTGTACATTGTAGAGTACATATCTCGTGAATCTAATTTTACTCTACATTTTGTTTACCCGATTCTCCCCATTTTTTGACATACCAAATTAGAGTCATGTCACGGCTGATTAGAACAAAAATCTAAGGTAATTTCTGTTTAAAAACATTAACCATGCTCACAATATATGTACAGTGAATACAAGACATCAAGACAAGGTGCACAGAGAGTACATGCACAACCTTTTCCGTACATTAAAATATTGTACATGCACATATTCCAATTTTCAGGTTGTACCATATTACTTATCGCTATGTATGTTAGCTGTGAAGAAACGAATTTCCCTTGGATATTTGGTTTTACAATTTTTTTTGACTAGTGACAGTTGAGCTCGCTCGTCAGCTCACAACACAACACAAGGCAAGACAAGAAGGTTCTTTTTTAAATGTATTTATTTTGAGGTAATATTTTAAGAAAGGAGAGTATTTTGTGATGTAGGTAAATATCCATAAGAGGATATCCAAAATATATGTAAGTTGATGATGCAAAGGTAAAATGCATCGAGAAATCCAAGAGCTAAGAATGTACACAAAATATATAGAAAGCGAGGAGGAAGAAGAAGTAGACGGAGAATGTCTTTACTCCTTACCAATAAAAGCTTTAATCTTCATTCTATCTTTCTCTATGTGTCTCTCTTTCTCTCGCTTCTTCCTCTCAATCCCAACTTGGAACCCAAACATATTTTAAGCACAAATTAGACAATCCTTTCCATTTCCTTAGTATTTTTAACAATATGTATGCATTATGTAGAAATGGGACACATATTAATAGAACATCGCATGCATTCATACATACAAACAAATATAGACCATACGGCATTCGGAGCCAGGACCGAGATGAGTCCAGTTCAGTGAGAGTGATAAAGAGAGAGAGAGAGAGAGAGAGAGAGCGAAAGAAGGGAAAGGAAGGTTTTAAATATTTTCGAAGGGCTCAGACATTTTACAAAGTCTGGAGAAGTAGAAACTAAAGTCTTACATAATAGTAATGATAATACTAATCCAATACACACATACATAATATATTAGGTACAGTAAGTTGTACAATACATGCACGAAAAAACAAAATCTACAGTAATAAGTATATGTAGAAACATATGCCACCCCATAGCATTATTATTACAATTTACAATTACTTATGTTTTCCTTGTGTAACCTGACCAACAGCATGAGGAAAGAACCAAAAGCAAACTATCTGTATCTGTATCGTTGTGTGCATGTACAAATATTCTACCTGTGCAACTTACTGGTGTATGTATTTACGGTACGTGTTTACGTGCTGCCCTGAGCACGGAAATTTTTTACCTTTTCTCAACGAAGATGAAGAAGCTACGATTAGGAGTTTTTATAAATACGTTTAAGCTACTCTGCAGTTTCCGTGAATGGATATCATATATATATATATACATATTGTAAAGATATCAGACGTACATATATATAAAAAGCTGGAGATGGACGAACGATTGGTTTTTATACAGATACATCCCTGAGACACTAGATGGTCGAAGAAGGAACGAAAAAGCCTGATGATTTCTTGACTTGGTGCCTATATGCCTGTATATATATATATATTGTGTGGTAACTTATAGTTATAAAGGTGAGTAAGCTACCCTTCGTTCAACTTGACCCACTTTGTCTTGCCAGTTTTTTCATATTTTTTCCTTTTGACTCTAGCTTCAAGATTAAGACTCGACTTTGAGTTGGGTATTCTATTCTCAGCTTCCCAATTGCGTTTCAGGGTTCTTACATTTTCATACTTACAGATACAGTTTAGGCTACTACATATGTATCAGCTTCAATTAATTGAGCATGCATTAATAGCAAAGTCATTTGTCCCAATAAAGCATTTAAGTTTTTAGGCTAGTAACCGACACTAATTAGTTTTGATTTCGCATAATAACAACAGCATGCGTGTATCATAATTAATTTTTTTGCACAAGATTGCATACAAAGGCATAAGCAAAAACATATAGGCATTCCAGTGAAGAGCAGAACGTTAAAAAGAAATCATGTAGCTTATATACTGTGCTTTGTACGTACATGTGAAAGAAAGAAAAAGTAACTCAACATTTGAGCATTAAGATAGGTCAGTTCTTTCATTCTAGTTCGATAAAAGGACAGTAGAGAAAATAGAAGCGGAAAAGCAGCTCGAGTGAGTGCTTACTGCTCGCAGTTGTTTCCTCGAGTGATGTGTGGCGAAGATAAAAAACGCCCTTTTCTTCCTTTCTCATATACATATATCTCTATCTATCTATCTATCTGTGTCTATTAAGTTACGAAGATAGACCAACTATAGTAGCAGACAATAATATTTACTATAGATATTACAGGATTGCACACGCATTGGCTATTTTTATAGCAAAAGGCTTGTGCTATGTATAGCTACGTTTTCTTCACTTTGTTTGTTTACCATCATACAAAGCACATCTATGTATGTGTGTATGTGTACTATGTACGTTGTATGTACGTACGTGTATACCTATAATTGCGCTACTAGTATCTTTGGATGCAATAAGTTTTTTGTTTATAATAACATGGTTTTTACAAAGTCAATTAAGTTTTAATGAAAATCAACTCTCAAATGGAGAATTATATTATTTTGAGTGTGCCCACATATTTTATATTTGTTGACACATAGTCAACTATAATTAGACTAAATAAATGGTAAAATTAAAACGGCGTAATGTTTTTAAAGCCCTCTTTAACGCTCCTCTTAGGAAGTACATATCTAGCTTACTATCATAATTATATCCACCTTTTAGTGGTCACAAAATATCGTGAAAATTTAGATCCAGGATAAAGAGAAAAGCACATTTACCCATTTCTTACCTTTTCATCCGTTTACCTTTAAATTTTTTACATCCGGTCCGACAAGTACAACTTTTTTATTTCCATGCCATGTCTCATGTTGATGTATATTATCGGTAATTAAATTGACTTATTATACTTAGCTTTAGTCAGTTGGAATCCCGTAAGCTGTACTTCATGAATATAATGTATACATACTTTTATGTGCTGTCTGAATTTATGGGATAGTCGCTTAATTGATAAAAGAAGAATATTGTTAAATTTCGGGTGTTCATAATATATTCTCAGGTAAGCTTCTTTTAGTGTAAAAATTCAACTAAACAGTAAAACGCAAAAAGTTGTTTCAAAATTTACATCTCAATTATGTACATACGCAGCCACTACATACAGATAAAGCAAAGCAAGCTTGAATGTTTGGAGGAATAAAAAATAGAGGTTTTCCAGGAACTCGCCGCTTGCTTTACATTAGTATCAGTATACTGATTACACCGAGGTTTTTAAAGCTTTTTGAAAAAAATGGGTTAGCTTTTTTGAGGACTCAAAGGGACGGGGAGTTCCTTAGAGGTAGCGAGAGAATTTGTACATGAAGGTATTCATGTTTGTGTTTTACCTCTGTATGCTCAATTTTTCCAGCAAGTTAGTATGAATTGACTAATGATAAGAAATGAGAAAGGGATAGGGTAAAATACACTTGAAAATTTTAGCTGTGTTATGTATGAAAAAGGTCTGAGAGTTATGTATGAAGATTTCTTTAGACAAAGGGATCCTCGGAAAAATTCAAATGTAGAAGAAAAACAGGGGGTATGTAATATAAATATATAATAAACTTAAATAAGAAAAAATCGTTTTTTCGTTTGTCTTGAGAGTCTTGAGACTGAGTTGAAACTGGTCCTCAAGTCCCTCTCTATCACCTAATTTACAAGTAAAAGTTGTAGTTGTCGTTTCCGGTCGTTCTATAGTTGTAAATACTTCTACTATACGTATACTATAATAATTTCTTTATATTTTTGTCTGGGTGTATGAATTAAATCTTAGACTTCAAGAATAAATACATAATTTTATGTTATAAAACTTGAAATGGAATTTCCGGTTTCGACCTCTTGTACGTAGATTAAATGTGGCTGACTTACCCCACATCCTATACACACATATATACTGACTAAATATTATACAATGTTAAACTGTGTGAGGGAAATCAAAGGGTGAAAACCTGACGTATGTATGTATCTGAATCCTGAACCCTGCGTAGGATTAATTGGACAATAATCATGATGATAATAATAAACGGGCGACTGAAGAATGAAAATATACTTATAGTATACACATATAAGCTGTTCCATTCTACACAAGAATATACTGTGTAATAAAGATGAAGGAAAAATTTTTGTGTGCTCTCACAGGAAAATCAATGATGGTGTATTATGGAGAGTGTAACTCAACAAAATTCATTCATAACATTTTCTGTCTGCAGTAACTGCCTCAAATGATCTAGCAATAATGTTTAAAGCAGTCATTGTCGTGTATCTTGTACCTTATGACAGTAAATGAAAAAAAAATCCGAATAAAGTTTAAAAAACTTTATACGCACAAAAACCTATGCATGTATTATATTCAACGCATTGCGATGATTAATTGTAAAACGAGACATTTTTTGGTAGTTTTTGGTGGTGAACGCCAATGTTTTAATTCACACATTATTTGACTTTTCCTTCTTTGGTAATTATCTAAGCAATTATTTATGTTTTCAATTAGGAGTTTGGAAAATTAATCAACTGTATGTGCATAAAGTGACAGAAAGGATTAAATCCTGCGGACAAACCTCCATGCACACGCTTTTGAAAGTAGGTAAATATAAATATTTAGATAATATGTATGTATGTGTGCAATATGTACGAATATTGCTGTAAAAGATCAAGTTTTTAACGCGTTCTGACCAAAAATTAATTAAATTAATGCTAATGAGACGCCCAAAGAAAATATCAGTACAACTAAATGGTAAACTGGCACCGTAAGTCAACTACCCCATCCATCATTAAAGCACTAGCAACCACGTTTGTACATTACGCATACATTCAAATTGAAAAGAACATAAAGTATCTTGCTGTAAAACTAAGTAGACAAACCATCTATGTATCAACTACTTACATTTACACCAAATGCAAACTTTGACTGTGTTGTTTTGGCTAATTCAGCGCATTTTTGTAGTAACAGGACATTTCTCAAAATTTATAGTTTTTTCCGCTCGAAATCGTGGCAGGTTGGTACAAAATATTCAATTTACATGCATTGGATCAACTTAACACCTTTTTTCTATAATGTGATAAACCCTCCAAAATTAAAATTTCAAATCTTAACATCCTGACCAAGGCGAGCCCATAGCACAATAGACAATTAACACTAGTCTGAAGTTTTTAGTTTACATTATTTTTCACATGATTACATTTTGTAAAATTTCCAGTGAAAAAGGCGAAAAGTAATGCTCATGTAAATGTAAAATATGTAGAAAAAAAGAAAGAAAAAACAATCGGCCGCTCACGGTCAGTTTCAATGGAAAAGGAAAAGCTAATAAAAAATAGGAGCAAAAAACTAAGGCGTAATATCAAGGAAGATGAAAACGAAAGTAAAACCGAGCTCAAATGAGAAGAAGGAGAAGGCACTATAAGAAAAACAGAAGGGGTGAAACGAATAACGAAATGAAAGGAAAAGTTTTCAAGTGTACACAAGTATGTATACATACATACATGCATACACAGAAAGGGTTCTCAAGTACCAATTAAATATTCATGAGATTGAGATGAGATGTGTTGGCTGATACTCGTCCAACTCAAATTGTTTATGTATATTGCCGATACCCCTTCCAATAACAATGGTGAGATAGGTTTACAACTGCCTTCTTCTTGCTCTTTTTTCTTATCCCCCACTATATATATGCATTGTATTGTATGCATAATGCACTTGTTATAGTTGTTCAACCTGTCGGAGTCTATATGTATCTTTGTCCAAAGAAAATTACAACGGATATTTACATTAAAAACCTAACTATCGTATCAGCATGTATATGGAATAGATTAAGAGAAAAATTTCCCTGTCCCTAATTTATGGGAGCTGAAGGCTCAAAAGGGTAGTGAGTACATATTACATATACAAAACAGTCAAAACTGACTGCATGGTCTGGCGTAGTTCTTGGAAGGCATCAACGGCAGGAGGAAGGACGTTTCAAGTGTAATTCTTATACATATGTGTACGGTATCTGTTATACATTATACATATTACGTATACAGGTTGCTGTTAATATAGCTGGTTTTTGGTTGTTGGTTATCGGGTGATACACATCAAACAAAGTATTTCCATAATGTAAATGCCTAGTTGAAATTCATGTATGCATGGCAGTGTTGAGTTCTCTCTCTCTCTCTCTCTCTCTCTCTCTCTCTATCTCCTGTTCCCGTCCCTTCGCTTTGACTGTGTGTTACTTATTAGAGTAAAAGGTTGTTTGAGTGTGTGTATGTTTCTTAACTAGGGGTTTATTGTGTGAGGTCAAGTTCAAGTCTGGATACCTTCCTGTCCATGATCTTGGACGTATGTAGATGTAATACAACATGATATAATACTCCATTTCCTACACACTCTTGTAATTATTCAATGGACAGGGGGAGAGGAAAGAATATGTACTTGTACATTGTACACATACTTATAATATAGACAGAGAATGAAATGGAAATTGAAATTGTAAACGAAAGGGAAACTAAATATGTGCGATTACGGCATGCGATATTATAGATACACTGTATATTGTATATACTGTATAGATGACTAGGCATAAACCCTCATTTCTTATTCATATATGCACAAAATATGTGTATGAGCATCTATTTTGCTTTTAACGCCTCTCGGCCTTGTCTACGGTAATATTGGTTGGAAAATAAAATGAAAGTAAAAGCCTTAAATACTGTACAACCTTTTGTGTTTTCTTTGTGTTTTGTTGCTTTTCAAAGTCAAGTTCAAGACGAGAAAATGTAAATTTTTTAGTTTTGACTCTGACATTGACTCACATTTCACAGCTTTTCTGTGAATACATTAAGCATTAAGAAAAAGGTTCTTTGCATCATGTTGAAAAATTTCCCCGTCCCCTCATAACAATGTATAATGTATTCAACAATATTGAAAAAGGAAAAGATTTTCACGTATACGGTACATTCAATAGTTTCCCTAAAAACTGAATAAAAATTTGTAACACAATACTTTTTAGAGTGAGATAGTCAAGGAAAGTGAAAAGAGACTGAGGGACTGAGTGAACATTCTGAGTGTGAATGTAATGTCCAAGTATACACGTATATTATGCATTATTCATTATACATGCATACGCATTAAAATTTAAAACGTGGAAAAGGGATTCGTTTTTTCAAATCAAGTCAAGTGCTTGTATCGAGGTTGTCCTTGTGGAAACATTCAATTTATATTTCAGTATTATATCACGGTGTTTGAATTTGTTGCTGACGCAACTTAAATATTATGCATGTTATATCGTGTTTCAACGCACTTCCATTGCTGAATATAAAGTATACATGTGTGCATATCAAAGCATATCCACAATCTATATCGGAGGTTCCAGGAAATCAAGAAATATCAGAAGCATACGTCAAAATCAAAATTGGTGGAATGCAGGTATAACAAGTAGATGCTAACTTGGGTTGCTTGAAGATATACACCTACAACCTACAGACTGCATGTATGTACAGCGTCTTGGAACAATGTACCTTGTCAAGGACGGATTTTCGGTGGATACACGATACACATGTGTATGTATTATGCATCCTTACAGTACCTTCGTTGATTC
Source organism: Sminthurinus bimaculatus (assembly GCA_034698285.1). Classification (NCBI taxonomy): domain Eukaryota; kingdom Metazoa; phylum Arthropoda; class Collembola; order Symphypleona; family Katiannidae; genus Sminthurinus; species Sminthurinus bimaculatus. The sequence continues at coordinate 8,827 of JAQIVE010003509.1, read as the reverse complement.
GAGCTAGCCACAATCATAATATATGCCACAAAATGAATATCTATCTATCTATCTCTCTATATATTGTGTGTATGTGTATCTATACGAATGAAAGTGACAATGATGAAAACCTCAAGAAACTAAAAGTTGGGGAAGGTACATATTGGCATAATAAAGGCAACTTGATAGCTTATAGCATGTACATTTTCGTTTTTGAAGGGGATACACAATATGTAATATATGTAATTGTATGCACTGGACATTTTTATATACAGAGGGACTTGGTACTTGGTGCATGCAATAATGAAATAAAGGTAGTCTTGAACATGAAACATAAACATACATAAATATGTATATGTATGAGTTGGAAAGAACTGACTTGACTGTGCATTTTTAAGTCCCCTATTTGACGTTGTCAGAATGAAGGTGGGTCGTGGAATACTTTTTTAACAAAATCTTTTGGATCTAAGAGTATGTATGTATTATGTATACATGTAAATACTAAATACATAGCCGATGACGAAATGAGTCGTCGACGGACAGACGCCAACGCGTCCATGTACTTTTTTAAATGCTAGATCTCATTGCTTACTTAAAAAAGGGCAAGCAATGACTGTGATTAATCTCTCTTCAGATATTAAAATATAACATCTTTGTCTTTGAACAACGTATTCTAAAATTTGAAATGTTCGTTAATACATACAAAACTGGAAGCTTGATCTGATGTTCAGAAATATGAAAACGTAAAATACTCTAAAACCAGCTTGCAAACACGGTTTACAATCAGGCAAAAATTGATTCATTTGTATGCAGTACCACTTGTCGATTGTGGTACAATTTCTTAGAAAAAATGAGAGCTTAAAAAACCTCCAACAGCTTCATCGCAAATTTTATTTGAATGCCTAGTTCAAATGCATACATACATGTTGTGTAGAGTATTTCATTAGAAAAAGAGAAACAAAAAAAACAATTTTGTTCATGTATTTTTCACTTTTTCTATAGCGCCCATGTTATAAATTGTGGGCTTCGACATCACACAATTTATTAAACGACTAGGTATGTGCGGTTAAATTTTTTGGTGCCTCGTTTAATTTTTTGCGTATACATACATACATGCATCTTATGAAAGTGGACAAAGGGAAGACTTGGTATTAAGTATGTACTGAATCATTGTCTCTGCACTGTGTGTAGTTCTTACATTATTCGTAGCAGAAAAGTTTAGAATTCTATTTGGATCTTATGGTTATCATATGGTAAATGGAAAACGGGCAGCATCCTATGTATTTATATCAGTAGTGGAAGAAAGAAAAGAGAGTGGCTATTTTATATTTTATGGATAATATAGATACAAATAAAGTAGGGTGTACAGTGCACAGCATACAGCATACATTGTATATTATAATGGCACAACTATCTACTCTAGAATAAATACATATGCATTATATGTACATTTATACATGGTCAATGCAATGCGATGCGATGCATTGGTGAAGACATGGAGAAATAAACCATCATCGGCTAACATTGACGCTGCTTGCTACCATGCCATGCCATCGGGAAAAAATTTTGGGAGAGAGAACCGATTTATATAAGGCAATTGACCACCTGAGCCCTGTAAATTAGGCAATTTATCATTCGGCCGACAATTTCCTATACTACTTGAGAAACAAGGCAGAGATAACATTTAGAGGACCAAGAGGGAATCTTCCTTTTCCTTTTCTACTTCTTTTTGTTTTTCAAGAAGAGAGAGAGAGAGAGAAGCTCACTCTTGGCAATCAATACTTATACATACTTATATATACAATATAGATATACATACGCACAATACAAAATATGCAATTCAATATTACATTGTGTCTTTTTCTCTCCCGCGTATTTTGCCGTTTTACCAAACTTACTGCTTCACTCAAAAAAGTAAAATAAAATAAAAATACTTTAACAATTCCTTCCTCCTCCTCCTCCACATTCGCTCTACATTCTATGTATGTACAATGTACAGATACATGTATTTTGTCCATCCACTTAAATGGACCCCAGACTACATTTTCCATGTCTTGAAAAAAAATGTTTCAATTTCAATCTCCACAGCACTCGCCTTCCTTATACATCTATTTATTAGGGTCTAAATCGACCAAAGTTTTAACCAGATGATAAAAAAACAAAACAAAACCAAAACAACACCAAAAACAGAAAAAAGTTTTATAATTTGTGAAATGCAATTGATGGTCAAAACTTACTGTTACAAAAAAGGTAGGTACGCAAAGAATTTTCAAAGTTGGACAAAATTGGAAACATTTAGGAAAATCCTTCCTGATATCTCTATAATAATAATCTATGTATATAATCTTGATTTGAATGAGATTCCTCTAAACATTAAAATGGGATAATTTTAAAGTTAAGATGATGAGCAGTTGATGGTCAGTCAGTCGTTTGGGACAGCCGATCGTTTCTTCCGTCTAAATTAGTATTGTGCATCGTATAAATTGTTTAAATAAGAAAACCCGAACCAAATTTCCTGTAGATACACCTATATGAAATGTGTTGGTGTTGGTAAGCCTTTGGTTTTTCTTAAATTTACCACCAATTTGTAACTACTCCTTTGATGTTGTAACAATTGATGCTATTATTAGGTGAAGATCTATCCTGTGGCTACGTTTGGCCCTTCTTACGCTCCTTTTATACATTGTACATGGTAAGGATCGTCAGTATGTATACAGGATACAGTTTTATGAAATAGTCAATCTTGTCTTGTCTCGTCTCACATTCATCCACACAGCTCAGACTCGTCTCATTTATTATTATTTGTGTGGGTAAAAGTGCGATCACGTAATTTATTAACCATGTTTCTAATTTACCGCATTTAAACTATACATATGACTTTGGATATTGGCCCTGGCATTATCATAGCTATTAGTCCAGGATGAACTATTAACCATTTTCCATTTTTCTACAATATGTACAGGTATACAATGTTATACATTGTGCATCCCTATACTTCAAAGGCTTGTCTTGAAGTAATTTGTAATTTTTATTTACCTCTTCCTCATTTCACAAATTTGGAGTTCAATTTCCATCTACCACACCAATAGATGATCTTTTGGATCTTTCTCCCTTTTTCTGGGTCGGCTAAATAGACATACATGGGTACAATAACTACACATTACACATGCATATGGGCTCATCTCCCCGGTTCGTATTTTTTTCTTATTTTGGCGTGGATTTAAAAGCAAAATGTGGTCAATGCTCCGGGCCAAAGGCCAGATAAAATGTACGATATGATGATACGACTCGTGTACTGTGTGTATGTGTATAATACCTATTCCGATGGATACTGGACGGAACAAAATTGAATCCTACGTAAAAATTAAAAGTCGGACGTAAGACCCAAAAATAGGCAAAAGGGATAAAACTAGAGATATCTTTAACCACCGACCTTAAATAATAATATCGAAGGTAAAGGCAAAATGGGTATGCTGAAGCTTACATACAAAGAGGAAGGCGATGAGGGCAGTATAATAATTTTTTCTATGACGACAATCATCGTGATGATGATGATGACGGTGATGAGATTGTCTGAATTACAAACAGGAATTTGTTAGCCATGAAGGCAAGTTGAGGGAGCCTAGTTGAGGAGGAGGAACCCACTAATGGATTCATGATAAGACGATTCAATGTTGATGTTGAATTTCAAATGTGAATCGACACAAGATGTGCATGAGAAGGAGGAGGAACAAACGGAGAAAGGCAAAGAGATGGAGAAAGAGGGAAAATCGGGTTGTGGCGGCAACCATCAAAAGAAACGGTATAGTGGTTTAGTAGTAACAGTGATAGCAATGAGGAGTGAGGAGTGCCTCCTTCATCAATGGATGAGGATGAACGGATTGGGGATTCCAATCACGGAACTGAACTTTGAATGCAGGGGTCTTTATACTTTGGCCGAATCAGAATACAAAATTAAAGAAGCTCAAGCTTTTTTCCCTCTTTGTGGATTTTTCTGTATGGAATATGTAAGTATGCGCACATGTGTGTGTATACAGTATACAGAATACGGAATAATATATTGAACAGTGTACATTCGCATTCGGCTTGCTGCAACAACAGAGTTATTCAGCATCGCTTGGTTTGGGCTTGCTTTTCACTATAAATACAATCTATTTTAGCCATAGCATTTGGTACACAGAAAACCTTTAGCCTGCCTTTGACTTTGGCAGCTATACGAATGAGATGACTTTATATGAGACAATTTACTCTATTTTTCGTCCTTCGACATTGAATTTGCTCAGGCTTCATGTTCCTCATGTACATACTACATACACAGTGTGTATACTTAAATATGTATAATATGTGTATATGCACTGTATATTGTACTTTATAGCTTGTACAGATTTTATTTTGCCTATATATGAGTTGACTTGAATCTTGAATGTTGAAGGTTGAACTTTTATTCCAGACTTGTTTTCATTCTTGTTCCTTGTTCACTGCCACTGTATGAAAAAAGGCAAGGAAAAGAAGAGAAAGCATTGCATGTTGCTTTTTGGTGCACGTCAGTTCATTGTACACTGTAGAATGTTGATTGTAGATTGTAGATATACAGTGATAGGGATGGAGATAAAGAAGGAGAATGAAGAAAGTCTTGGTGACAGAAAGACAGAGAGGGAGAGGGAGAGAGTCAAAGTTTCCAAGTCAAAGTCAAGCCAAGGAGATGTTACAGCAAGAGGAAGGAGAGAAGGATAGAGAAACGAAAGCAACGGTTCAGAAGGTGTAGATATGTGTAAGTAAATGGAAGGAGCAGTGGTGGTGGTGGTGCCGTGTTCAATGTAACATAGCAGAGGGGTCTGTCAGTTTGACCTCCCTTACTGAATGTCAAGCCTCGCAAATTGGGGTGCAAAGCATTGCCAAAAGCGTGCCAAGACTCTCAATTGTATTTCAAATTGATCCTAAACATGCACTTGTAGACATATACCCAAAACTACAGAATATTATATAAGGAGAAGAGTGTGCAGTGTGCAGCACATACATCAACATACCAAACTACATGGAGTGTTGACGAAGGCCAATATTTAAAAGATACAGAATACAGAATCATTTGATGTACATAAAAATAAGCATGAAAAAACACTGGACTTTGCTTCCCTAAAAGACGCTTTTATCTCCTTTCTTTTTCTAGACTTAAAGACTTGAGAACATTCCAAACCAGAGATATTTTTGATTGAAAGCCAATTTTTATTTGAGCTCTCATTTAAGTATAAAAATAAAATAAACTGCTAATCAAATTGCATTAAATATTGTATATAAATTTTAATGAAACAAAGTATTTTTTCTGATATTTGGCATTGATTTGGATTGTGTTTGGCTACAAAAATTAAAGAACTGCGTCCACTGTGTTGTTGTAAAATTCGAACTCGATCGGAATCTCAAATACATATGTATGCACACAGGCACAGAATTTGAAATATCTTCGTCTTTTTCTTGACTTTGAATTGGAATTTCGAATGTCTGCTGACCTTTTTCTCTTTGACAGTAAGACTTGAAGGTCTACTGAAATCGAATAACTCTAGCTGTGCACATTCTTGTATTAGCTTGCCTTGGCTGATTTTTCTGAGAAATCAAAATTCAATCTATGTAGCCACAAAAGCATACACACATAAATATATGTTTTCACACTGTTTAGTAATATATTCAGCCTTGTTCTTTATTTTTCACTTCACAAATACATGTATATCCCTGCAATCATGAAATGAAGGAAGGGAAAGCAGAAATGTAACTAGCATATCAGGTATCAAACGAGAAAGGGTCATCCGATCAAATTCACAATGTATTCAATGTTGTGAGATATGGTATGGTATATCATACCTGGAAACGCATATTATCTTTTGGTTTAGTATATAAGTATAGATACAAACACTGACAGCATGGACATTGGAAATGCTGATATTTGTCCAAGATCCAAAAGCACCGACAAACTTGATTTGGTTTGGAAAAGAAGAAGAAGAAAAATAAAATAAGGACAGAGAAAAGGGAAAGTGCAAAGAATAAAATCCCAAAACATATATAAAATAGTTGAACAAGCTACATACACACAAATAAATAGTAGATGGTCGTCTGGTTCTTCTTCTGCTTTGTTCATCCAAAAAACCAGAGCTAGTAAAGAAATACAAAGTAAAAAGAATGAAAAAAATAAAGTGTAAAGAGATGGAAAACTCAACTCACTCACTCTGTGACTCCCGTCCACTCATGGGTGAGCTCAAAGGGGAGAGGGAGAAAGCGAGATGTTCATCCACGTGATCAGATTATTGAGGAGGAAGTCATAGTTATTTGTCCGAATTGAATAAAAGTTGGTCCACTGAGGAGCGTTTTATTTTTCCATTTAGTTATCAAAGTTCCTTTCAAATTCGAAACTTGTACTTTGTAACCACCACCAATAAATAAATATTTCTGAGGAGAGGAGCGCAAAGGAGCCAAACGAAGCCAAACTACATATGTGTGTAGTGTGTATACATGAGGAATGGTGTAGTGCATACATAAATGTGTGGTACAAACTCTGTCAAAACCATTAATCCGCAATTTCAAAGTCAAAGCCACGAATTTTAACTAACTTTGTTTTCTCTGCGTTAATGTAAAAAAATTTCTATTACTTTCAATTTTATTTTAACAATTTACTCCATTTACGAAATATCTTTTTTGCCACAAATAATATATTCCATTGATACGTTCATTTAGCCACGCAAATAATTTTTAGTTTTCTTTGTTCAGCAAAATCCCTCAAAAACTTGCTGTCTATCAAAAATGAGGACTATTATTTTTGGTATGGCCATTTTATATCAAATACATAGAATGCGCAGGCCATTACACTTAAGTCTTCAAGAATTTTTCATATGATTTTACTTTTAACTTGAGTCCCAGCGCTGGAGATGGTGCAAAAAATAACTCTTTTCCGTTGTCGCTGTCGTTGTCCACCTCTGAACTTTGAAGACTTCCACGAGTGAGAAATAAAATCGGGCAGAAAGTGAATCGAGTGAGAGGGGGAGTAAAAGAGAGTCTATAGACAGTCAAAGAAAAAAAGGAAAGGAGTAAGAGAAAGAAGACACAATCAAATTTACAAGAAGTTTACTTTGCTTTAGTGAAACTTTTAAAGACGCTTTTTACTGTTAAAATTGAGGGAAAATTGGAATAAAAGCATTTCCACTAAAGTCCAGACCGGCGAATAAGACGACGATGAAGAAAACCAAGTCAGAGGACCCGAGAGGAAAAATAACCGAAAAGGACGAAGGAAGAAAGACATTTTTACAATTTCACATTCGGTTTTAGATTTCTTTTCTCGAGCCCTTTGGATTTGTCTCTCTCATCTCTCCTTTCCCTCTTTTTATCATAGATGCAGTACATGTGCTTAAGTATGTATCTATATATTCTGTGCTCTATTCTTTCTAGTTTTACACACACAATATCGGCGCTTCATCTCAACTCTATCCCGAATGTATCACAATGCACTGCATTTATACAATATGACGTGTACAGAATAGCATACAGAGTACGGAGTAAAGGCTAAAAAGAATTTAGACGGACTATTCTGCAAACACACACAAATATAGCTGGAACTGCATTTACCCGCAATAATAAAGAAATAAAATACATTTTACTTTCATCTAAACATACTCAACTCGACTCAAATCAACTCATGAGCTCTCCCTGGTATCTACTTCCCATATATAATATAATACAATACACGGGCATTTTTCTCCAGATCGAAGGACTTGAAGGCGGAAGGACGGATGACACAATAATCATTTTGGTTCATAAATTGCTCCTTCGTAGAAAAGATAATGATTTTTATTCGTCTTTCAAAACGGAAAAGAAGATTTTAGCCAAGTCTCTACTTTTTCCCCTGTCGTCTTTCTTGGTCTAAAATCCAATTACATATGATTTCTCTGTTGTTATTATAAAAAAGAAAGAGAAGCATTATGGAAAAATAAATTCCTGCACAGTTTTTACCTTTTTTACTTGATTATAAAAATCAAAATGCACCTAAATTTCATTAAATCACTATAGTGAGGAGGAAAGGCAATATTTAAAAAAAAGTATACTTACTATTGCAATTACAAGAAAAACCTTTAAATTTCTGTAAAGTTATGTACGTTTTTTGGAATTTGCAATCTCTCTTTGATCTTTTGTCTTTCCGAGATTCGGAAGCCAAGCCAGTTGAAACATAAACTCATCTTTGAGTGAGTCCAGCTTTAACCCATCTACACATTTTTTACTTCATTTTAATTTGAAAGTAAGAAACGCAAGGGTAAAGCCAAAGCTAATACATGGATGAAACGAAGGAAGAGAAGAAGGCGAGCGTAAATCCGTAGGCTATACTCCATACCAGCGGAAGACGAGGGGAGAAAAAAGAGAAGGATGCTGAAAGTTCAAAGTCGGATTTCAAATTGAAGAGTTGAAAGAGTAATACAAATAATAATAATAATACTATAGAGGAACACGAGCAACGACGAAGAGTTAGTAGAAGGGTTAGATGTTAGATATACGGCACCGTCTTCGTCTACGCTTACGTTTACGTTTACATGCATAACAGTTGAGTACGGTAGAAATAGAATAGCCATTAGATTGCCAAAGTGAAAGTGGAATACGATATCTTGGATTTTCTCTCTCGGAGGATTCTCTGATCGTTCGTCGAGTCCACAGCTAGAGAGAATTGCCGGCGAGCTTCCATCATCCATATGTATTATATGTACATGGCCAAGAATATATAAAAGTTGAGAGGAACAGGCAAAGTGAGAACTAGATGTGAAACGGAAAGGAGTAGAGGGAAAACGAAAAGAAAACGCCAATGAAAAAGACGACAAGGTCC
>JAQIVE010003508.1:0-16594 GCA_034698285.1 Sminthurinus bimaculatus | reverse complement strand
TACTGTCCCAGAAGTATTGCATAACCCTCAGTAAATATAGTTTGTAGGGATATTTAACAGATTTGGCAGTTAAATCTAAAGTTTTTTCAACAGTTTTCAATAGATACTCATTCATACAATTAAGCGGGTATTATGAGCATACTACAGTTTACTGCAGAATCTCTGTAACTGTACTTATATAAAAATTCCTGTTCTTTGAGACTCGTCTCCTGTCCATTGTATGTATTGTCTGTTTGTTGTGTTTCTAAAAGAATACAGTTCGATATAAAAAGGAATGCACAAGTTTATGACGAATTGTTGGGTTGAGAAAAATGGAGCTTCACATTTTTATTGTAGATATTTATATTGCATTTTCAAGATGAATGTGATAAAATATGCGTTAAGGGGAATTGAAAAGGGAGTATACAGAGGTAATGCCCTTTTCTTCTCCCGTTTCTTGGTATACCAATGCATTTTGGTAGGGAAATAAAAAATAGTATAATAATAATAATAATAATCGTCGTCGTCACCGTCATTGTCGTTATGATGCAAATAAAAATACTTGCTGCTGAGCCATCTCCATATTTTATAGGAATAAGTGCACACTGTAAGGAAGTAAAGAACGGAGGAAAGTGGAAAAAAATAAGTAAATATAATTCAAATTCAAATTTCCTCGAAATTTTCAGGGTGTAAGTTGACAAACAAATTGATTTGCATAATAAAAAAATTTATATTCAGCCAAAGGAAAAGGGGGAAATCATCTGTGTATCCTATCCTACACAGTACACAGTAATAGTAATAATAGTGATGATCCTAGGACATTCACATTCACCCAAAATTGCTTGTATAGGACGCATAAATATTTATTAATGTGTATTTAATATTTATTTCTGTGGATATGATATAGGTCGTTCAGAAGGAGGAGAATAAGAAAAAGAAAGGATTATTTTATTCTGTGTAAATATTTTTTTCAAATGATCACGAGTGAAAAGGATGGTTCCTAAAGTTAGCATTAGTAGAATGCATAGGATTCTGAATTCTGAATTCAAATTTTCAATGGGCCCTTTTGTTGTTTTGTAAAGAATAAATTGCATAGTGCCACTTTTGAGTCCTGAATATCTTCTAAAGAAATCCGAATTCTTCAGATGATAATATAGTAATGATATATCGCAATGCATAGTAAGTTGATGAATGAGCATGTAATTATGGAAAAAACGCGACAGTCGACATTTATTTTGGACGTTTTCCCTATTGTACATGCTCAATGTTCATATACATACATACATTCGCATAGTTCAATGTTCAATCCTCCCATATTTTATATTTTATGAAAACGAGAATTTCCTCTCCTTTCATCTATCTTTTAGCTTCATCCTTGTATAAAAAAAAGTCGTATAAATTATCTTTGGTTTTTTTTGTTCACAGATATTTGGCTGTGTGTCATCCGATTCGAGCCCCAAAATGGAGAACACCGTTGATTGCCAAATTGGTGGCTCTGACTGCCTGGACAATATCAGCTTTAATCATGGTTCCAACTTTTATGTATGCAAATACGCTCGAGATTCATAACAAAGTGAGTTTCTACTGTTATTTCTGTACTACGTGTAATTTTAGCGTAAAGAGATTTGGCATCGATGTGGAAATGAAACTGGGTAGTTCAAAAACTGAAAAAACTGAGAAGACATTCGTTCAAGTAATATTCGTTTGAATGAAAGTAACATTATTTATTCAACGGAGCCTGAAGTAAATTTCAAAAAATGACAAAAATCAAAGTGTATTTTTCATATTAAATGTCGAACTTCCCTATTAAATATAATTTTAGATACATGTCTACTTTTTTAATATTTCTCTGTCAAAACGCCGAGAAAAAGTGAAGAGAAGCAGAGGACTCTGTTTCAGCTCAGTTTCCTTTCCTCATTCATAAATCATGAATGTACATGTGTAAAAAGAGTCCTGTGTGAGTTGATCTGAATTGAATCCAGATTTAGAACGTGATGATGATGATAAATGGGGAAAAGATGAAACCAAAATGAATATGAAAATAAAACTGAGGGAGAAAGATATTAAAGTAATAATTTGAATTGACTGGACTGAATTGGATTGGATTTTTGAATGACTGACTTTCTTTTTTCTTTTGTGCTCCTGTCTCTGGTGCTGCTGCTGCTGATGTAGACCAATTGTAATATATTCTGGCCAGAATCTTCGACAATGGCCGGCTCCACAATCTTCATAGTCTACTCCTTCTTCCTCGGGTTCTTCATCCCCTTCATACTCATCCTTGTATTTTACGTCCTAGTGATCCGTCGACTCCGTACCGTGGGACCCAAACGTCGCTCCCATCATCAATCAAACAACAAAACCGTTACCATTGAGAGCTCGTGTCAGCGGGCCCGAGATCGCAAGGTTTGTCTTTTCTCCTTTTCCTTGAGGAATATACCTAAAAACATTTAAAATATTGCAAAGTCAATCAGACAATCACTTTTAAAAGAAAACCAGAAGGCAGCTAAAAAATTTAAAAAAAATTGAAGGAAAAGTGAAGCATCAACCTTGCCTATCAAAGTAGTCATGTAAGTTTGTATGTATAATATTATTCATTTTTGTTCCAATTTTACAGAGATCACACCGTAAAGTCACCAAACTCGTATTGACTGTCATAACCGTCTACTTCGTCTGCTGGTTCCCTTTTTGGATCACTCAGGTAGGCTCACATTATTAGAATTTTTACAAAGATAAATAAATAATGTGCGTAAATTTTGCATTTTACTATACGGTTTCTTCTCATCTTTTCCTCGCCGTTTTGAAATGCCGACGTCGAGCATCAACATGTACAAGGCCTTCATGTTATCATCGAAAATTTTGGTCTAGATACTTTTCTCTCTCTCTCCTCCTCTAATGTACACGCAATATGGTTATTATGTTGCTGATAATTATTATTATTAGTAGATACAGCCATTGAAAGGTTCTCTCAGTAACCCACTCGCACTTTTTTATCTCCTCATCTTCATCCTCATAAAAATAAACTATAAACCGGAAAGAAATCGTTGACAAGTTTATGACTCAATCTTGTTTTCTTTGGTGTGTATTTGTCATGTATACAAAGTCATGCGTCGCAATGTTTTTCCTTTGGTTTTTTCTCAGGGTTTCCTCCTGCTCGTCCAAACATTTTACAAAAACGAGATGTAAACTGTACTAAAAATTATATGTATATACAGTAAACAGTTCGAATTCGCAAAACTCAAGGCGTACATAAAATTGAACATGAAAAGAGATTGAGAAAAAGAGTAATAATACAAGGAGGAAATTACAGAACGCCTCAAAAGTTTTTTCTCAAGCGTTAGACGCTTAAAACGCCATGAAATTTTGCAGACTTTTTCATTACGAGAGGTAAAAGTAAGATGTAATATTTTATGGAGCAATACAGTAGTAATTGGAGCATTATTTCATAAATCAACTTATTCTGTACTGCGAGATTGCAACTATACGATCGACAATATGTCCTTTGTTTGTTTTCATTTCCAATATGACAGTTAAGAAATCTGTGTAAATAGTATTATGTACAATCGAATTTGGCTTCGGATCTAGGATCAAAATTAGGATTTGGATTTAGATAGATTTAGATTAATGCCTTGGATTTTGAACACCCTAAACACTCAATATAATTCCAAGGTGTTTATGGACAAAATGTTTGAGTTTTGTAGGCGTTTAATTCAATTTTTACGGTAATCCTAACCCATACTTATCCGTATTATCCTTAGCATACGACAGTTTTTTGTTATTGTGTTATGATTCTTGCAATAATACAGGTTAGGAGTTAGGGCGTCATCATTTAATAATAGGTGTTTTTAATTTTTTTTTCATCTTAAGTAAACTTGCAATACTCTAAAATTAGCCTTTTTTATCAATAAATGTATAGAAGCTAATGCTTGTGTTGTATACATGGTGTTTATCTTGTGTGCCTATTGGACTTTTACCTTGTGATTTTATTACAAAATCTGTTTTCCTCTTCACTGTTGACGGTTTGACTTATAAGGCAACTCAACGTCAAAGTGGAATGCTCGCTTGTACTTTTAGGTACATAGGTATAGAATTCAAGATAGATCCAACAACCGAGAAAAAAAACGAAAAAAGTGAAACGAAGGGGAAGCACGCAACAAATATGGGACGACAACCAAGAAAATGCCAGAACAAACCAAAAACAGGAACATGAAGGATGTGTAATATGTTGTTAAATTGAACTTTTTTATAGGGTGTAGTTTGAGGAAACGTTATAACAGAATTCTTGTTTGTGTGTGTATTAGTATGTAGTGTGTACTCTGTACTCTGTGCACCTACAACGTGCAGCTAAATACATATGGTACAGCATCGTTTGTGGTAAACAAGAGAAAGGGAAGAGAGCGAGAGAGAAAAGTATTTGAAAAAAGTGGGTAAAGGAAAGCCATTATTAATGCTGAATTTTGACGTATGCAATCGTAAATCGTAGTTTTAATTTGTTTGGAATCGTAAATCAAGCAAATATACCGTGTGTTTTGGAATACTACGCCAAGCACCAAATATTTTAGTTATGTATGATAGAAAGGTAAAAATTATTAAACAAGACTAAATTTTTAACGATTTAACCATCACTCAACAGACAGTATATGTATTTTTGTCAATCTAGAACTTTAACGTCTAATTAAAAACTCCTTTCCTATTTTGCTGATTAGATAATGAGGTAATTTAGCTTTTAAAATCGCCTCATATTCTAACTAGAAGAGGCCATTTGCAATCATGTCATTTTTGCAAAATATATTTGAGGTAAACAACTTTATTACGGTTGTATAGTACAAACTAAATATTAAGCTGTCCTTCCATGCATGTATACAACAAGTGATGTATATTATGATCGGTTTTTGACGTAGTAATCCAACACATACGGTACAAACATGAGTTTGCACACACTTCCATATCCACAACGCACCATCCACATCTGGATCTGGCCTGGAAGTAGGAGAAAGAGAAAGGGAGAGAAAGAAAAGTCCTGGCCAATCCAATTCAAAAAAATCCAAACGGTTGTTGAACATTCAACTACAACATATTATTATTAGCAAGAAATAGCCAGTCATATACCAGAAGGGGAAACAATTCAAGGATTATTATTATATGGACATTTAATTCTGGGTTTTCTACAAACTGCACAGCGCAGAAAGTATGCTCTCGAGTAATATCAAGTTATGGAATAGAGAGGTTAAACATGTGGTAAAAGTATTTTACTTTATGTTATCGTCTTAATCTCACATTCTTTGTGCATCACAAATTTCCAAAGTACGTCTAAAAATCTCACTTGATAATTAACGTTTCAAGTAAATATCCAAAAATGGTATTGCTCAAAATTTCAAAAAAATGCTTAATAGCTAGATCTGCAGCGATAATAAATAGGCAAAATATTTTGGTGATTCGGAACCCCACAATTATTTTATATTGCGTTATAGCCTCTCTCTGTCTATCAATATGGTAGATGCTTGGGATTTACAGCAAAGCTCAAGTCAGCTCAAAACACTAACGGCTGGCGAAAAAAATGGGAGCAAAAATAGAAGAAAAGGTGTGTTTCATATCTAATCCACACTTTTGCACACCCCAAAACTAATACTAACGGTGCGACCACGAGCAAGCTGAGCAAGTCAAAGCACAGAAAGAGAAAGAACATGAGGATAAAAGCTTTAACTTTTTATAATCCTCGGTCGTCCAAGAGATAGTAAAAAAATTGAGTACATGCATAGTATACCACATATGTATAGTGTATACATTTTATATGCTATACACAGTGTACAATATTTCATAGTAATGCAATATGTTGGAAAAAATAAAGGCTGTGGTTTGTCTTTGGCTTTGACTTCAACTTTATGACGATCTAATACTCTGAGGAGAATCAACGTGTGTAACTGAATTCGAGTATTGATGAGGGAGTAGAAACAAAATCTTTTTTAGTTGGTAATAAGACTAAGTTTTACGAGAACAGAGAGAAGGGGAAAGATTTAAAAAAAACTCGGAAAGTTTACGTGTGTCCTTTATCCTAAAACCTACACCATCAAGTTATGGATTAGACTTAGATCGGATTGGAAAAAACGTAGAGTAAAACGGGGAGAGAGAGCGAGAGAAAAAAAAGAAACACGAAACAAGAGAGCATGGAACGAATGACAGAAAGTGTGATATGCGATGCAAGATGCAAGTTTTTTGAGTTTGGCTTGAAAAAAATAAATAAATAAAAGTCTCCGGCATTTTTATAGTGCAGTAAACAAAAGTGGAAGGAAATCAAGTCAAGTGCTGGTACGGTATGTATACATACATACACCTATGGTGGAAGACATAGGCCGCTCCAAAATGTCTTGGAAAAGAAGAGAAGAAACATGCAAATGCTTTTTGAAAATGCGAATGTATGCATAGCTACATATGTATATGTGCATAAATACAGTTATTAAATGTAAAATTCTGTAGGAATCAAATCTCTTTTTAACTCCTACATTAAATCAAGTTAACTTTATTAAAAATTTTTTGCTTCTTATAATTGATTTTGAAAATAGTTGTTTTATATATTGTTGTTGATTTTGTACAGATCGAATTACTATCGCAGCCGCAGGACACCACACACTCGCCAGCTAGAGTTATGATATTCCTAGTAGCCGGATGCTTGAGTTACTCCAACTCTGCCATGGTAAGTGTAATTTTCGTTTTTTTTTAAATTTTTAGTTTTAATGTTCGACGCGATACATTTATTAAAGAGGTTTGGTAATTTCCACTGTATGCGTATTTCTACATAAAAATTTCTTGTCCCCTTTGCTCTTAAATTGTCGAAGAATTGTCGATATCATGTTTAGAAGGTGTCAGTGCGGAAGTCCTCTACTATAGTTTTAGTTTATTTTATTGTAGATACCAACAAGTTTATTGGAATTTTTCAGAGGAACTCCAATTTTCCCCCGTCTAACTTGGTGCAATTTTCTCCAACAGTTTTTTCTCCCTCCAACTCATTTATGTGTTTTGTACATAATCCATAATATTCCCATTTATCTGTAATAAATTGAGGAGGCTCGCGATGAAAATGAGGCCTCCTCATATCCATGCATTATACAGTATATGTATTTCCTCTACTTACAAAATGGATAAAACACGTCATAAAAATATAAAAAAATAAAATTGAAGTACTGCATGCAGTAAGGAGCAAGACGTGTAATGTCCCTCGTTGCCGAGCACACGTTTTTACGGTTTTATAGGTGTACAACACACATTTCATATTTCTTATGGTACATTACCCGCTCCCGTCATGTGTGAGGCCGTATTCACGTAATTTAATATAGAACACATGCACCCTCTCCAATACATAGATACTTTTTATGTATAGGTATATGTAATACGTACGTACTAAAAAATCCAAACCAATTCGGTATTCTACAATATTCGGTTCGAAAAAAAACGTCGGTTCATGTTCATAGTCAATGTACTGTACTAACTTTTGTAACAAGTCATGCTGCGAGATGAAATATAAACATCATATTACGGAGATTGTGCCGTTGCTAAATTGTAGAGTTTGATAAATTTCATCAATAAACTTGAAGTGATTTTTGTTTTCATTCTCAAGCTATTTTTAAGTGCTTTCACTCTATAGTGAAATCTTTCAAGCTGGTTATGATTTTTTGATAGGGTTCATCAAGTTATCAAAACAATGATTAATGTTTAGTTGGATGTAGCAAAACCTCTCTAATGTACAATAATGCAGCTTGTTTACATTTACGTAACATTCAGTGGAATTTTCAAAAAATCAAATATTTACAAAAAAAATCTACAACCCATATTTTGTCTTTTTTATTTTCAGAATCCAATTCTCTACGCGTTTCTCAGCGACAACTTCAAGAAGAGCTTTCTCAAAGCCTGTACCTGTGCAAACCGGAAGGTATTTAAGCAATTTAACTCTAATGTATTTTCAACTTTTTTCTAGTATGTACGGCACATATTACAATATACGTATGTATGATTGTGAACATATGCATTAGAAAAAACGATGTAGACATTAAGTTGTGATACGATACAGAGATAGCTGAAAATTCGAGTCAAGTCAGTCAGTCAGTCAGTCTGCTGTCAGTTTTTGATTTTTGTAGCTGGTGAAGATACAAACAGAGATTTCATATCGAGTTCATATCTGTTTAAGCTTAAGGCGTCAGACTCACACTCGTCCATTCACTTTTCAACAAGCAAACAAGACGTCCCTCGAACTTGAGTAATAAGAAACGAAAGAAAAATATCTACGGACGTTAAGCCTGAGACTGACTGAGAGATTTTTAGTGCGCCGTTTTCAACAGTTAACAAAGCATCATGAGATAATACGAGAATACAGAATAGAGCGAAACGAGCTACACGATTTAAATGTTGCACAATACTTGAGTACGTTTTACCCGTGTTACAATAAAAGGCAGAATAAAAGGGAAAAACAGGAGGTATACATAGAAGAGAGAAGATTGAAGATGCGAAACAGAACAAAAGGAGCATAGATACAGATAAAAATGTCGTTCCGGGAATAAAATCGGATACGTTACCTTTCCTCTCCTTTCTTGCTAAACTAAAACTAAACGACAGATGAGATGCAAAGAAAGGAAGAAAATTTCGTTGTTCCTTCTATTCTCTCTCTCTCGCTCGTTTTCCCTCTAAATTTGCTCTTATCTGTTGAAAAACTCAAACTCAAAATAATAATGATCCATCCATATCTGCTCCTTTTCTTACCTTTTCTTTTGTTCTGACTCTCGTCTTGCCTTGTCTTTTGTCTCGTCCTGTCTTTTGTATGTGCAATATACGATATACGTGTATGTTGTGTCATACCGTCAAATTATCCACGTGCACGCGTACAGTCCAAAACCATGTCCGTAAATACATAGTGCACAGTGTACAGGCAGTTGGAAGTCAAATCACTGAGAAAAAGGGAGAGAAAGGGGGTATTTACTCCACACTTTCTTTAGAACACTGTTGTAGAATTTAGATGACTATGACTTTGTAGTTATATGTATGACTATGGCTTTGACTGACTACAGGCTAGAGCAATGTCATGTTGTATCATGTGTGTCGTCTATCGTATTTTGCTGTATGTGTGTATGTTGGGAGAGGACCGTGAAACCAGGGTACAGAATTACAGTCGGGAAATGCTTTATTTATGCATGAGCTTTGTTTGGCTTGTCCTTTTCCATTTATCTTGACAAATTCAAGTGCTTCTCCTCTCCTCCTCCTCCTACTCCTCTTCTTCGTCCTTCTCAACTTGTACTTATGCTGGCTCTTTTACGCCGCCTCATGTTCCTCTTCTTCTTCGTCTTCTTCGTTTTCTTGCCTTTTTCAAGCTTCTGCTCCGCTTTAGTTTCGACTCTATGTACTCTGCATGTGTGTGTGTGTATATACTTTGTAATATATGTATAGTAAATTGTAGTGGCGTACAGATAGTTGGACTCTGCTCTGTTTCCTGTGTGACTTGACTTGTCGTTGTCTTTTTCATTTCACTTCTTCTCCTTTTGGCTTTCGCCGGCTGCGACTGCTCCGAATGACTGTGGACAGAGACTGATGTAATATAATGTAATATAATATAATACAGTGTAGTGTATAGTTTAGTAAACCGTGTGTATTCTTATTATTATTATTATTATCATCATCATTCCTTTTTGCGATGGTATGCCGTACTTACTTTTGGACGAGAGAGTGTAATAGGAGAAGTGAACTAAATCTCATTCTTATGCTGCCGTGTGTTGTATCCGTTAACTGTAAACTGTAGTGTAGTGTAGATGAAGAATGAAGACTGACTGTGCTCAATCTAAAACTTAATACAGATATAGTGCACAATAATATTCCTATTATTATTGTTATTATGCTACCGTTAAAAAATGCCAGAGCGCCACATCATATTTATTTACATTTACATTTAGAACTCTTTTACATTTTTTCATTTTTCCATCAGAGTTCAACATTAACTGGGTTGACTATACAATACAAATTTATGCATAATGTGTACATCTTGAATACATTTGTACATGCATTGTGGCATATATAATACATGTTAGGGAGGTTTGGGACTGAGGAGAAAGCTAGTGTCCCTTCTTTGTTGCTGTTTGCTAATTATTTTGTTCTCAAATACTGCACACTTTGCTGGTAAATCATAAATAAATAATCGTGCTTTTGAGGTTTTCAAACGCAGCTTAGTTGTTTTGTCATTTTGGTAAAATCTGAAATTCGGCAGCTTCTAGAGATAGTATTCAGTCAGCATAAAATTACGACCGTTTTCGTAGTGTTTTAACAAAATGTGTGGTGTACACTGTTTGTGTTGAAGAATAGAAACTTTATTCAGTGCGAAATTTCCGTAATATTTGAAAAAAAGAAAGAATGTAGATTGGAAGAACACACATACACACATCCAGCGTGGAAATGGAAAGTAGAGATATGTGTGTGGAAGTCATGTGTGTAAAAGAGCGAGTTCACGCTTGGCCAACCGGAGTTGCATGATGAATTGGCCGAAACAAAGTGTGACGGTACTTTGGCATGATGAAAGTCCATCTCGTCGTCTAGATCCGCTTGCTCATTTTCATGTTTCATTTTCATCTCGTACATTTGTCTGTGATGTGCGTTGTTCATTCTCATTTTCTTTTTCATCGTCATCATCTTGCTTTTTCCCTGTCTAGTTTAGTTATTACTTATATTTTTTCCTTGTTGCTTGCCTGCTTGCTTGTGTGCATTTTGCTTTCTATGTGGGACTCTACTGGAACTTGTTTTCCTCCATCCCGCCGCCATCATCACGATTCACGATGCATGTAGTAGTCCTTTGTCATTATCCAAATAGAGATAGTTTTTTGCCTCGGCATTCTCCACTTTTTCTTAATAGCTCAGAGTGAAGACTTTGCTCACTTTATTACGCCTACTTGATCTCACCAACATAGTTCACAACTAATAATCACAATGGCTCTATCTACGGTTATTTGCAAAAGTTTTTGGCCCATACAAATTTATAATGGAAAAAATATCTATTATAGCTAATGTGTTTGTCGAAAAATCCCAAATTTTTGTATTTTTTTATTCAAAAAATTGCTGGAAATTATGAAGATACTTTTTGCAGGAAAACCTTAAATTAACCCGTAAATTACATCTTATTATACATCTAATCTTTTATAAGTTATTACAAAGAATTTTATATTTTGACCCCATGACCACTTACGCTAGCAACCTTTTAGTAAAAATTCAACTCTGAGATCTTTAAGGTTTGGCAATTTGACTCGCCGCTAGAGGAGAAAAAGTTGATGGCAAATACTTGTCCACCCCGTATTTTTTATGAATGACAATAAAGCATGATATAGTGCTTGTCTGGCCAGGTCTGGTCTAAATGCTGACGAGACGGTGGTTGTTATTATGGTGATGAAAAGACGATGACGATTACTGTAATGATGACGACAACTATACAATTGTGAAGGAGCGATTTATATCTATATCTATATGTATGTGCTTGTGTTATGACATCTTATTTTTCCATGCCATTCCATATTCCATTCCATTCCATTCTACTTACCTTCTGAATTCTATGCTTCTTCATGGTCTATTTTTTCTCCTTTTTGAAGCAAAGTGTTTAATTTACTGTCATTCGGTGAGCGCGTGATATTTTGATGGCGTGGTATGGTTTTGATGAGGAAAATACATGTATTATATGTATTTATAATGTATAATATACACAGAAAACACCTGCGTTTTTGTGATACGCTCGCTTCATGCACGCAGTAGATAGTAAATATTTTGCACTAGTTGGGTACGCTACCTGGTCCTGGGGAAAGGATGCTCTGAGGAAGGGAAGGAAGGAGTGAAGAAAAGGAAAGAATAAAGTGAGGGGAAAGTTACAGAAAAAGTAAAAGCGACAAAAATGATGGGCATTATTAAGACTAATCCTCTTACACTGGATTATTTACGCCAAACTGCTCAAGGCCCAACATTCATAGAATGTTCATGTACATACATACATTCAACTGCACAAGCTGTGCTTACTTTTACTTTGGTGTATCAATTTGATTATGACTTTTCCCATTGTAGGTTTAACTGTAAGCGGAGAATTGTCTATACCTATATGTATACGTACAAAGTTGTGCAATTCATTTTTATAATTTTAGCAAGGAGGTTTGACATATGAAAATACTAAGAAGCAAACAAAAAGTAGTCGGAGAAAGTTATCGAGTAAAAAAATCAGGAGACCAAGGAAAGGCAGGTTCAAACCACTGTAATGCAAATGGCTGGCTTGTAATTTTGTGTATGTAATATATACAGAATACAGATGAATTCTTGTAAGTCTCGTCTCATAAATGGTAAAGGATTGTACAATTTCCAATTTCTCTGCCTTTCCACCCCCATGACCTTTCTTCTTTTTTTTTCGTTTACCAGTCCTAACTTGAAAACTCAAGAGGGGGCTTTTCCAGATAGCATGCATGGACGTAGACATAGAACCAGACATAGACATGGACATGAAGAGAAGGGAGAAGAAATAACAGGAAAATGATGATAATATTATAAAACAAATCATATAAATTGAACATGATGCAGCATAGTGCTTTAACTGTAGTACGTATGTACAATGTACAGTGTACAACAAGTAAGGAGAAATGAAAGCCTCACATTTTCATTTTAATTCTCCATCTCCTCATTCCCATTCCTCGGCATCTCCATCCTCCTTTCATCTGCTAAAACTGTTATTATTGTTGCTGTTTTTGTTGTTTTTGCTTTGTCGGCTCCCTTTTTAACTTTTCCCGTTTGGTACTGCTGTACATACACATTACACATTGTCCTGAAAGAGTAAATAATATGAAATGGTATACAATATGCAACACTAACTACATAATATGTATGACTGTAATCCTGAACTCCACACCGACTTTCTGCGTGATACAAAGTACACACTGTATAGGTTTAGATAATATGTATGTACAATGTACACAGACCATTGTGTTTAAGCATGCACAGTTATGTATCTGGGATCTAGGTAGTTCTTTTGTAAACTACCAGAAAACACAGCAACGAGAGGACAAACTCAAAAGGAAGAACAAAGGAGACGAAGCAGGAGAGAGACACTAGATAGACTTTTGCTTCGGCCTAAACTTTTCCCTTTGCCCTTTTGATTTCTCTTGTTTCTTTGTCAGTATCTCTGTCTCTGTCACGGCTTGCTTCGTCCTCATATTAAATTGAACGAAATAGTCCAAAAAATACAGAACATGTCCAACAACTGATATTCTTATGTAGGTATTAAGTATGTGCATATTATTTGCTTAGTCTTTGCATTACTATGTCTATGCAATATGAGCATTTCTGGAGTAAAGTGGTGCAAACTGGGTTTCTTGAGTAAAAAATAAAATTATGAAGGAAAATGTGACAGATCACGCTGTGGGCTAATGTACTTTGTACGTACAATGTTAAACGTGCATGTCTTCAATTTTGTGACATTTAAGAGAGAATAGGCTGTGTGGGTGGAGATAAGAGAGGATGAAATAGTCGAAACAAGATGTAGTCTGATGATAATCCTGGAACCAGCATTTATAATGAGAGAATAAAAGGGGGATTGTAAATTCAATATGTAATACTTAATACTATTTGCATTTTCATGGGAATTTCTATTATGATGTGAGTTTTCTTCATTGTTCATGTTCATCTTTCATTTCCATGAATCCAAGATACTCGAGTGCCATTTTGCTATTTTTACAATGCTTTTAATTCGGAAGATAAAGAGAAACTTTTCCAATTTCAGCTTCCGAGAACCTTTCTTGTAAGATTTTTCCTGATTTATTGTGCATAATTATTATAAATAAAACTTGGATGATGCAAGAAATAAAAATCTTGGGCAGGAGCGTCAGGTCATTTATTTATGTTAGGAAATAAGAGTATAGTCGTGTATTTGAACCTATACTGTATTAAACAGTTAGATGTAAATTGTAAGTTTGTGGAAATGTTTAATGTATTTATATGTACATTTATAAAGTTTGGACAATTTAGCTAATGTTCGTTTCAATCTGTTTTTGTTGCAGGATGCAAACGCCGTCCTCCACATTGAAAACTCTATCTTTCCTCGCCATAACAAGATGAGCACTCGAGACCACAACAATCGCAAAGCACCCGTACAACAACAAAAGCCGAATGAACTCACAGTTCCAAAAATTCACCACGACTCGGATGACGAGAATCCAGTGGTGTCCAGTGAGTCCAGGCCACTCACTTCCCGCTCTGCTCTGTCCGATGTAAGTAAAGTTACTCAAGAAACCTTTATTCAAGACGGTGTCCATATGACAGCCCTGTGAATACATGGAAAAGACTACATCAAAAGATGAAGCTATAATATGTAACTATTATAAAAACAAAATACTTTCAACTCATATACTACTACATTATATCTATTTTTCTCATCATCGTCATTCATCCATTCTCATTTTCTTACACAAGTGTGTCTTTTTACTTTAAATTTTATATTATCAATCATAGTAGCCTTTTAGTTTTATAATATTGTATCTCATTTTATTGTGTATTCCTTTGCTATTCTGAGCGGTAATATTAGTTGATGGTCTAAGTTGACCGAATGATTATAAAACGTTTTTTTACACTATACTTTTTCTCGAGTTATTTTTTTAACAAAATTACGTTTCTTGTAAATTATGACTTGATGGAAAGTCCTCCCAGCGTACCTGTTCTACATGTGAGTGTACGTGTGTACACATACAGAAGTAGATATAAATTTTACATTTTATAGCAAAAGATTAAAAAAATGTATAACTACTAACGTACAAGACACACTCAACTTACAAATTACAATATTTGTACATATACATACATATATTTAAGTAGATTAGTCATGTTTTACGATCAAAAAATAGTATATTAGAAATTATTATGTCTTACATAATACATAATACATACTATAGGTAAGTATACAATGTATAGGTGTACTGTAAAAAACGATTATTAAGCGGTCTCTACATTTCGTTATTGCAACGTAAAAATCGATATTATATTATTGTTAAACTAAAATTTAAAATGTTATGTAACTATTTGTAAGTAACTAAATACCAATTAAATGTATTATGTAATACTGTGCGGCATATAGGTAACTTAAAATTCACTGTGTATACTAAAATGGTGATTACGATATTTTTCATGATTGTCAAGATGTAATAATCACTAGTCGTACTACTACATGTTATTTAATATTTAATATAGAATATAGAAGAGTGGCAGTTCGCTGGAAAAGTATTCATATTCGAATAGGTTAGACAGCCACTCAATTTGTATTTTCGTGGAAAGTTGAAGATTTGCTCCACATATTGTTCTTTTTGGTCATAAAAAGAATACTCTGGGAAATTCATTGGAATCGATATAGAGAAGATTTAACTCATTTATCAGTTTTTTGAACGCCTCAAAAATTAGGATATAAAAATTGCATGTTCCTCAAAACATTTTCTTCTCGGGATTATGCATACACGTTTAAACTAAAATATAGTACAAGATTTCCATAATAATTTATTTTATCTCTTATATGACCCTCATCAAGGTACTTTATCATTTATCATCATGAATTTACTGTTTGACCTCGTGGTGTAACCTCTCAACCGATTCGAAGGAAATTCCCAAGCTAGATTTTTGTAATCAAAAGGAGCTGTAAGGTTCCAACTTTTCACCGAATACCAATTTGAATGGCCGTCTCATATTCTAAACGTGTACATAACTTATGTATCGTAAACTAGTTGTTTAATCAGTAACGTTTAAAAAATTAACAAGTCGGTGTATTAGTAAGTACCTTTTTACGGAAACTCGAGAGCCAAACCCACTATATAGTGATTGTCAGTGTTTATTATGATGTTAGTTGTAAACGTAACGTACAGGAAACGTTGAACACAACCAAAGATCACAGTTCTTATACCCTTTAGACTTAGATCAACTAATACTAATTACCTATAATTCATATTATAAACTTCAGATCTTACATCTTACACAGTTGAAAATAGTATTATGAAAGAATGCGATAAGTACATGTGATGCATAATTGAGGATTGAATAAACGGAAAAAATGTTATGGGTTATGGAAAGAATTATAGAAAAAACATATTATACACATATAAAATGGAGACCACATGCTGTGTAATGTGTGTTTTCCATCTACCAAACAGTCGAAGCACAATCTGCACAATAAAACTCAAAATATTTTACTATGAACTACACATTATTATAGAGTATAATAATATATGTATATTATGTAAGTTATACACAACAAAAGCAAAAGGTTGCCATAAATCTTTATCTTTCACTCTATCAATGTTTAAGGATATAGTGCGAATGTGATTTATATCAGTTGCGTACTTAAAAGTCACAATGTAGATTATGTTGTTATTGTACCTTACTGGTTTTTGTTAGAAAATACTGTACTAGCCAACTAATTTATTCTTTCTGTAAACTGTATGAAACAAATTCGAAACTGTCGACGTGGACCTGTAATTTTTCGGCTCAAAAGGTGTGACATTAAAATTTAAAATGTATATATACGAAGGGAAGTCAAAATTTAATGCGAATGATTGTGTATCTCTAATACGAGTCGAAATTATAAAACCTACCT